>PVJC01052370.1:0-11960 GCA_004026665.1 Murina feae
GAAGAAGAAGAAGAAAACAACCAATGTCGCTGTTTAAACAGCCTATATGGAGACCCAGAAACCAGACTAGAGATCAAGATAGAGGCAGGAAATGGACTCTGGTCTTGGATCCACTATAATTGGCAATGTGATCACTCTCAAGTCCCTTCTCAAAACCATGTGCTCTTTCAATAAGGAGTTCTGTCAAATTTTTAAAGCAACAATATAACTCTAGTATTAACTGTCACTGTGTAGGGGGTGTTTAGTATATGCCAGACATTGTGCTAAGCACTTGCAAATATTCTATCAGTTCAAATAATCTCGGGAAGTAGGTGCCATTATTACCCCTATTTTAGAGAAAAGAGATTAAGTAATTAACAGAGAAGAGATTAAGTCATTTGCCTCGTTACATGTGAAATAAAACCAGGATTCAAATTCAGGCCATACGGCTCCAAAGTCCATACTCATAACCCCATTTTTGTCCAAAAAAAAAGAATGATGTATTCTAGAGATAATATGTGACAAATGAGATGAAGAATACTTCACAGTGTTACAAGTTAAAATAATTATAGCTCATAAATAGTCATGTGCCACATAATGATGGCCACACATACAGCGGTGGTCCCCTGAGATTATAATGAGCTGAAAAATTAGTGATGCTGTAATGTCACAGCACAACGCATTACTCACATGTTTGTGGTGATGCTGGTGTAAACAAACCTACTGTGCTGCCAGTTGTATAATAGTGTAGGACACACAATTACGTTCAGTACATGATACTTGATAATAAAGGATTATGTTACTGACTTATGTGTTTACTATAATATACCTCCTATCATTATTTTAGAGAGTGCTCTTTCCACTTATATACAAGAGTTTGCTGTAAAGCAGTATACCATGTTACAGCAGCAGCAATTTCATACATCTCGTGTTTCCAGTATCTTTTGATGGCATCGTTTTCTCTTGTGCTTGATTGCATCTCGTGCTGTTTTGCACAGTGACATGCTATACAAGTTGTAGTCTAGGAGCAATAGGCTCCATATAGCCTAGGTGTGTAGGAGACTACACCATCTAGGTTTGTGTAGATCTACTCTATGAGGTTTGCATGATGAAATCGCCTAATGACGTATTTCTCAGAATGTAGCCTCATCATAAAGCAGCATGATAGCAGTTATAGTCCCCTCTACAAAGGCAGGTAAACGGGGGAGGGGTGGGTGGTACAGTGTTTAAAACTTTCCCTGTTTCTGTGTGTTCTTTCTCTGTCCCTGTGCTGAACTTTCTCTGTTTCTATGCGTTTCTACACCTTGTGACTGCAGGCCCTCCCCTGTTTCCCATGCCTCCTGCTTTGAGTTTACATTAAAACTCTGCTTAGAACAATTCTTTTCCCCTTCAATATTTCTGATAATACATTTTACAGCAGATTGGTAAAGGAGGTAGTAAAGGGATGTCCAGATTCGAGAGTTCTAGTTTTTCTTCTCCATATGTACCTGTTTCTTCCATGAATTTAGGAAATCTGGCTCCTGGCATGAAAAAAAAATCAAGCTTATTGTTTCAGACTGGCTAGTTTTAAAATCGTGCCCAAACATGGAAACCAAGGTGCTGCCTCTCCAAATTTCCTGTCTTGTTTTTGTTCATTATAAATTTCTGTAATAAGAAAATGACAAAATTGGAAGATTGTGGTAGGCAGACTAAGGCCCCCACCCCCTTCACCCCCCTCACAAGATGTTCTTGTCCTGATGATAACCGGAACAGTGAGCCAAGGGTGTTTTTTTTTCCAGATTGTATATCGCAGTGCCAAAGGATGAGCTCCGCGGACCATAAGATTTAAGCAAAAATGTGGAAAATTCATTACAAGCAGATTCAGACTCCCCTTACCGAGCAGGGGACCCAGTAACGGGCTGACCCCCTCAAGCCTTGCAGTCCAGGGGAATATATTTGCTACAACCCTGCTCCTATATCTATCCACATCCTCACCTGATTGATTCCCTCAGTTGTTCTTGCCCAGCAACAGACCTGAACGTCCCCTGTTTCTGTGTGTTCTCTCTCTGTTCCTGTGCTGAACTTGCTCTGTTGCTATGCGTTCCTACACCTTGTGACTGCAGGCCCTTCCCTGTTTCCCATGCCTCCTGCTTTGAGTCCAAGAACATTTTATAATTTCTGCTTGGTGGGTTCCTGTGGTGAGGCTGCTCACACTGCCGTGTCTGCCCCTGATCTATGTTCCACCTGCCTCTGTTTTCCCCTGGACCTGCCCTATCTGCCGTTTTTCAAGTTAACCCTTTTACTGATCTTCAGAACCCATGATTATGTGACCTTACATGGTACAAGGCACTTTGCAACCCTGATGGTTTGGCTCAGTGGATAGAGCATCGGCCTGCAGTCTGAAGGGTCCTGAGTTTGATTCCAGTCAAGGGCACATGCCAGGGTTGTGGACTCAATCCCCAGTAGAGGGCGAGCAGGAGGCAGCCAATCAATGATTCTCTCTCATCATTGATGTTTCTATCTCCCCCTCCATTCCTCTCTGAAATCAATAAAAATGGTTTTTTTTAAGGCACTTTAACCCTCATTCACTGCTGGTGGGAATGTAGACTGGTACAGCCACTGTAGAAAACAGTGTGGTGATTCCTCAAAAAATTAAGAATAGAGCTACCATATGACCCAGCAACCCCTCTCCTGGGGATACATACACCCAAGAACTAGAAAACATGAATGAGCTCTCAGGTACAAATATATGAGTAAATTGAGTCGCCAGCAAAATGAGCTTGTTATGCTTTACTGGCTCCATAATGTTTTCTCTTAAATGTCACCTAGCATATAAAACAAACAAGATGCTGTGTATCTACTTAAAATAGTACATACTGACTTTGGTGGGAGATTAATTTCACTCAGAATTTCAACAATGTAGTAAGCACAAGAGTAGAATGGAATTTTTAATAATCTCTATGTATATACTAGTAAAAGGCTAAGTGGCCAACTGTACATCCGACCGGCCAGCTGGTACATATGATGCACACTGGCAATCATATGTATAAAAGGGTAATATGCAAATCAACCAAATGGCAGAACAACCGGTTGCTATAATGCACACTGACCACCAGGGGCAGATGCTCAATGCAAGAGCTGCCCATGTCGGTCAGTGCACTCTCGGGGGAGCGCTGCTCAGCCACAAGACAGGCTGATGGCTGGTGAGTGCAGCGGCCAGCCTCCACAGCAGCAGCACTAAAGATGTCTGACTGTGGCTTAGGCCTACTCCTGTAGGGGAGCACGCCTAAGCTGTTAGTTGGACATCCCCTGAGGGCTCCTGGACTGTGAAAGGGCACAGGCCAGGCTGAGGGACCCTCCTCCCCCTCCCCAATGCACGAATGTCATACACCTGGCCTCTAGTTTAAAAATAAACATTTATTTATTAGTAATTGTTTTGTTTTTCAATATACTTTATTGATTTTTTACAGAGAGGGAGGGAGAGGGTTAGAACATCTATGAGAGAGAAACATCAATCAGCTGCCTCCTGAACACCCGCTACTGGGAATGTGCCCACAACTGAGGTACATGCCCTTGACCTGAATCGAACCTGGGACCCTTCAGTCTACAGGCTGACACTCTATCCACTGAGCCAAACCAGTTAGGGCCAGTCATTGTTTTTATCAATGTTGTTTTTATATCATGTCTTTGTTGTTTTTATATCATGTTGTTATTGTTTATTTATTAATCAATTTATGTATTTTCATATACATTTTAACAATTTTCTTTCATCTGACACTTCCATTATAAAGAGCAAATAGCAATATTAAAATATTTTGTATTTTAATTTTATAATACTATATTATATATACTATTTTGACATGTAATTTTTTGCAGTAACATAATTACCACATGAATCTTACTTCTAATTAATTTCCTTTCAATGTGCACAAATTCGTGCACTGGGCCACTAGTATGTTATATAAAGCAACTCAGTAAAAGTAGTATCCTGGAAGCCTGACCTCACTTAACGTGACCAGAGCATGGCTATCCAGTTATATCCCCCTCTACAAAGGCAGATAGTCTATAAACGGGGCAGGAGTGGGTGGTACAGTCTTTTAACACTGAATCATCATCCTGATGTAAACTATGCTAACGGAGAAAGACATTGCCTAAACATAACCAAAAGCTACAAATAAACTTCATAAATCCTAATAAACATAATGGTGCCTTCTCAGGCAGTGAAAAACAGTGCCTATAACATGGATGCGATGGTTAATCTTATGTTTCAGTTTGGCTAGGTTATGGTACCCTAGCTATCTGGTCAAACGCCAGTCTACATGTTGCTGTGAAGACATTTTTCAGATGTTATTAACATTTATATCAGTAAACTTTGAGTATAGGAGATCAATCTCCAGATTGTGGGTTGGCCTCATCTAATCAATTGAAGGCTTTAAGGACAAAGCCTATGGTTTTCCAAAGGAAAAAACAGTTCTGCCTTCAGATTGCAAAACTCCTATGTTAATTTTCAGCCTCACCCCCCACACACACACCCAATAAATTTTAGACTTATTGTAGCTTAAAGATTAAGTAATTGGTAGAATAGTCATGAGCCAATTTTCTTTTATATATTTTTAATTGATTTTCTACAGAGAGGAAGGGAGAGGGCTAGAGAGTTTAGAAACATTGCTGCAAGAGAAACATTGATCAGCTGTCTCCTGCACAGCCTCCACTGGGGATCTGCCCGCAACCAAGGCACATGCCCTTGACTGGAATCGAACCTGGGACCCTTCAGTCCGCAGGCTGACGCTCTATCCACTGAGCCAAACTGGTCAGGGCAAGCCAATTTCTTAAAATCAATCTCTCTATATATACATGCACATATATGTATATGTATATGTATATGTATATGTATATGTATGTGTACACACACACACACACACACACACACATCCTATTGGTTTTGTTTCTCTGGAGAACCCTAACAGAATGGTAGCTACTTACTTATGAGACTGAATATACAAATAGACAATGGATAGAACACTTATATAGAACTTTGACCCACAGTCTACAACAACCTCCCCAGAAAACCAACTCCCACATCTGATAAGATAGAGCACCTGAATAAATCTGAAAAATAATCATATTATTTTAAATTTTAGAACACATAACGAATGTGAATAAGAGGTTACGTTTTTAAGTTTCTTTCACAAGGCCTGTCCGAAGAGGTTAGGAAGGTGACTCAGCTGTGAATTCAGCAAGCAGAACCGAGACTAGCATGATTAGACTGACCCACCAAGAGTCAAAGTATCATCTCATTATCTCATTGCCTGATGATTAAGGACAATAGCTGGCATCTGGAGGCCTCCAGGACTGCATGTAGCTGCATTCCGTTACCAGCATCACCCTAGCCCCTTCCCTTTATAATCCTGTCCCCTGCACCTTGCTGTTAAGACAGGATTTGAATGCATGTAAGCGCCCTGTCTTCTTAGCTGGCTGGCCTTCTCAGTAAACGCCTTACATGATTCAACCCTGCCTTCATTATTGGACAGTGACAGGCAGCCCGAACCCAACCAGGGGTTTCCTAAAAACACCTCTACAAACAACCCAGGAAGCCGGCCTTGCCAAAAATCTATTCCTCTCTAGTGACAACCCGGGAAGCTAAACCATCACGTCTATAACAATCAGTCCCAAATGGCCAGGACCTAATTAATAATTGACAGCTTCCCTAATTTTTGTCCCTGCTTTTGAATAAGGATAAACTCTAGAAAGCCAAATGTGTACCTCTAACCAATCACATAGGATGTTCCACTTCAAATTAGCTCGCCAACAGCTTCCCAAATGCCACCAGAACTCCGGACCAGGGCACGTCTGAAGCCTTCCCTTTTGTACACTCTAAAGCTTTTCCACTCCTGTCTGCCTTTGGTGGTTTTAGTCTTTTTTTTTTCTTTTTAATATTTCTAACAGTGAGTTAATGTTATCCAATTGAGTCATCTGACAACTTCAAATATGGAAGTTTTAGTTTCTCATCCATCTGTATCAACAAATATTAAAAATTTCTACAATTCCTTATGTTCTGGCTTGCCTTTGAGTCTCTGACAAAACACAAGTAAGAGTCAGTAGCTGACTCCCTTGCAAACTCAGAATAAATAGTCTTTGCTTTTCTTATTTGGCTGAGTCTTTGTTTATTTCCGCAGCCCTCAGGTCCTGAGAAGGCAAGAAATCAGGCCTGCCAGAAACCATAGTGAGATATGACCTGCCTCGACCACTGCTGCCTATAGACAGAATTTCCAGACTATCCAGGATGTGGGCAATAAGTAATGATGTGTGTTCGTATGAATTCCCCTCCTACGCAGCACTATTATTAATCAGGTTCAATACGCCTTTTTTTTTAAACACTGAAACAAATGGTGGTAGCAAACAAATGACTGAAAGCTTTTAGCATAAAAACAATTTTAAAAATCTAATTATTTGACTTACGATTTATTGACAATAAGTTGTTATGCATTTCAATGTATAAAAGATTAGCCATTTCTTCTTTTAGCCTCACAAACCTACTGTTTCAGATAAAAATCTAAAAAAAGTATTATTTCTGTGTATAAAAGTGGCTTTTGACCTTCTATGTATAGAATTTGTGACTAATCTGCAAACATGAAGATTTGGGTATGACAGTTCTACAATTGAATTGATAAAAATTAACATAAGAGCTAAGAACTCATAAGGCCCAGGAATCCAAGTTAATTCCACATAATATAAAAACATCGCAATGGAATGGATTTGATAATTATATTTATTTTTTTTTAAATAATAAACACCATCTTAAATCAGTAGAATTTCACAGTAGACTTTACAGGCATGTATTTTTTGGCTTATGGTAATTAAGTGTAAACCATTACTTTAAGTGTTGTTTTCAATGATATGAAAAATCACACTTGATTTTAAAACATTCATTTAATAATTTAAGTTCTTCAGAAAACATCAAAAATGAATTATCACTATATTGTAAACATGATCAATATAATTCTTAAGCTATGAAAGAGAATAATCCCAAAAAGCAACACAAATTTCACCTCCTTCAAAGGCAAATGTATGCCAAAATTAACATAAAGATATTGACAGAATTGACCTGTCAATGACAATAAGGGAAAGATGAAACTGTGAGAAAAAGGGATGAACCCTGAAGATTACATTGTGTGAAAGGTAATGAGGTGCCTTAAAATTTCCACTTGAAAATCTATAAAAGTTCATTAATGGTCCATTTGATTGTTCAGAATATTTGATCTCTCAGGAAGCAACTTCTAATAGCCGTTCTGGTATGCTAGGTTCAATGTGTATTTGGATGGTGCTGTAAAAACAATGCACAAGAAAAACAAGGTATTAAACATGCTGGCAATGACTTCACCTCCCCTAAGGACTCTTTTCTGAATACTACCATCTTTTAAATCTGCACTTCGACTAAGTTCTATGCACATTTATGCACCCTCTTTATTGTAGGAAGAGAAGAGAAAAACCTTTAAGCATTCATAGCAAGCCTCTCTTCATAAATAGGAGCCCCAGCCCCAAGATTAATCACCACTTTCATGCACACACACACACAAACACTAAAGTAATAAACCTACTGCTTTCTTCAAAGCTTGATCTAAATCTTCCATTAGGTCTTCTTTATCCTCTAAGCCCACAGAGAGTCGAATCAGTGTGTCACTAATTCCAAGGGCATCTCTGTGGCTCTTAGGCACTGATGCATGGGTCATAATTGCCCTGGAAGGAAAAATGAGCAAATTTGTAAAAAATGTATATTTTTCTGGATTTCAGAGACGAAGAGAGAAAGAGAAACATCAATGATGAGAGAGAAACACTGATCAGCTGCCTCCTGCATCCCCCTGGGGATCGAGCCTGGAACCCAGGCATGTACCTGGACTGGACTTGAACCATGATCCCCCTGGTTTGTAGGTCAATGCTCAACCACTAAGCCACACCAGCCAGGCCCAGAGTGAGCATATTTTTTATCACTATATTATATCAATGGAGGCATATTCTGAATCATAAATTGCAATTATCTTCTAATTTCTTCTACTCTAAATATCAAATTCTTCATACACTTATAATTTTCCATAGGCAAAAAAAAGGAATTGTTATTATTTTTTCTAGTCATTTAAGAGAAATCCAAACTCTTTTATCAATTTATAGCATCAGTAAGGTATACTCCATCCAGACACTGAAGGTGCCAGTCAAGCACCCCCATGCAGGGGAAAAGACACAGCCTCCAGTGTGTGGATTTTAATACCTTGCCTGAATGAGACCTTGGCCAGAAATCATACCCCATGACCAACCAGCTGAACTTACAAGAGGCCTCTGGGACCAATAGTCAGTCAGAATTAATTTCTTCTGGATCAATGAATCAATCCAGAACTGGACCTTCTGAGGCAGATCTGGAAAAGGCAACCCAGGATCACTAGTAACAGCCAGTGTGCATTAGGAATTCCCACACATAACCCAGGTGTAAAGGCAAAGCACCTACTATGGGCCAGGCATTATAGTAAGAGTTAGGAAACTAAGAAGAATGAGATATTTTCTTCACCCTAGATAACAAAGCAGGAGCTAAAGACTATGACAATTCACAAAACAGAATAGTCAACACAAACCCGTATGAAAACAAGGACTGCCAGAGTTCAGAGGAGGGAGATCTCTGTGGGCTGAGGCATCACAGGGGGGCTTATCGTCTTTCTGAACTCTAATATTCACATGGCCACCAACACCCAACCTTTCCCCGCACACTGCCAGTAAAACCAATGCCTAAGCTGCTTTCTCCTACCTCACTTCAGGCCCATGGAACGAAAATCTCAGTCATGGTCAAAGTAAATGGATATCTTCTTTCACTACTCCAATTAAGTTTTCCATGTAAACATCCTCCTTCAAATGTTCTGCCTTTTCAAGCTCTTAATTCCTTAACAGAGCGTGCACAGGTAGAAATAAGAACCTAGGCCTCTGAGACCAATACACGTGGGTATGAATCTCAGCCCCTCCACATACTGGCTGTGTGGGCTTGTAAAACTTACCTCTCCTCAGAGTCCATTTCCTTATCTGAAATAATAGTAGCTATCACTTATTGTAGACTTCTCATGAAACAAGTACGCTAGTCATTTATGTGCATTAATTTAATTTTAATGGATAAAAACTGGATATAACATCTATCTCAAAAGTATGTCACAGTCCTTAATGGAAGGAACATATATAAAGCAATTACATGTACCTGGGATGTATTTGTAATACAGTAATGTAGTAAATGCCTAATACAAAAATAATCTGTAAGAGTAGCTAACGTTTACACTTAATATGAATCAAGGCATTAGCTGAGGCGTTATTGTCTCCCATGTTCTCACAACAACCCTAAGAGCTGGGCACAGTACTATCCACATTTTACAATGGAGAAACCTGCTGGTGAGGGGGGATAAACAATTTTTCTAAGGTCACAAAATTAATACATGTTTTCAGGCTGGGAGACCACCCCAGTGCACACTGGCTCTGCTTCCTCCCTCTTATTGCAATGCCACACTAGTTGCAGCCAAGTTGGGAGACACAGAAGGAGGGTGATAGAATAGCAAGCTCTGACCTAAATTCACTCCTCTACAGGCAGCAGGGTTATGGCCTAGCAGGAGCGTCGGAGGGCCAAGCAACTCTAAACCAAATCCCTAAACGAACCAGGAGAGGCTTAAGTCTCACCTTAAAGTAACACACATTTTATTACTATGAAAAATAACCCAATTTCATATGCTGAATGTGCCCTCTTGTGCATCCAGACTTAACAGGCATTTCCTTGAAAGACTAACAAAACCTCTTAAATGTTATCTTAATTATTCGAATCATTTTGGGGGCATCATGTCTTCTTTTTTTAACTTTGTGAAATTGCCTAACTCTACTCAGAAACTGTAAACTACGATGAGAGAGCAGGAAATGTGCCCAAATTTTGGTAATCTCTAATACCCCTCAGTACAGTGCTTCTAGAACAGTTATTC
Source organism: Murina feae (assembly GCA_004026665.1). NCBI lineage: Eukaryota > Metazoa > Chordata > Mammalia > Chiroptera > Vespertilionidae > Murina > Murina feae. Next base: position 9,951 of record PVJC01052370.1, read on the forward strand.
CAGAACTGTTTATGGAAATTAAAACACACAAGCAGTTGAAAACTATTAGGTAATGTTGTTGATTGACCACTGCAATAATTACAACATATGGTCATAGTAACACAATGAAGTCAGGATATAATTCAGGAATGCTTGGTGGGACTGGTAATCAATAAATGATGATCACTATTTCAAATATTAAGCCCATTTTATGGATAAAAAAAAATTGAAGCTTAAAGGTTAAGTAATTGGTAGAATAGGCATCGACTCCAGATCCAGGCTGCTTTTACCTCCCCTCACGGCAAAGCCTCAAGAGTTAAGTTGCTAACATGTGACATTTGAGGGATCAGCAAAACTTTTTGAATCTTTGTCTGTAAAATAAGGTGCTGCACTCCCTCCCCCTCCCCCTCCCCCCATAAGCACCTATCTCCTAAACTCCAAGGGACCCCAAGAGACTTGTAACCAGGAGAGCAATGGGCAGCAGCAGCTCGTCCCAGGCTCACCCCTGACCCTGTCCCCAGGTCCCCTTCTCTGGCTTCCCAGTGAGCCAAAGCAGCCCAGCCTAGGCTCTCCTGTTGCTTCTCCTATGCCCTTCCTTGTGTCACTGTCCTACATGTTTTTGCGGCCAATAAATTCTTGCTTGCTTTTCTACAGTGTCCTTGATTGAAATCTTTTCTTAGATATTTGATGGTACTAGCTGGACTCTCTCCTGACAATCAAGGCGTGGAGATGTTTCATCAGAGACACATTCTCCATTTCCCAGGAAGCCTTGAAATCAGCCCTTCCAGAACAGTCTCCATCTCCCTCCAGGGTGGAGTGGGATAGAACCAGTAGTCCTGGGCCAAAGGCAGGAGTCCAACATACACTTTCTGCTGGGCTGTCCTTCAGACAGAAGAGGCGTGGAAGTACTAGTATATTCCGGAGAACACTGATAAGCAGCCCCCAAGAGATTGCATCAATCTCCATTCTATTGAGTTAGAATCCATTCTGATTCAATAGTACCATGCTCTTCTGATCATTAAATATTTCTGGTTTTATCATATTCCTTTATCAGATGATCATTAAAACTGACATCAAAGTTAAAATACTATGAAAGAGAAAAACATACTTACGGAAGCTCAGCAAGACTCTCATATCCTCCCAAGCTCTCAGCCAGAGTAAATAACTATAGCAAAGAAAACATTAATTTAGAGCTTCCACCAAGATAAAAATACAAATATCTAAAAGTAACTATTTTTAATAAAATGGTCCTGGGACAGATGATGAGAAATAGTGAAATAGTGATTATGAATAAATGATAATTGGGCAAGAAGGTCAGAGGGAAAAATGAGAATAGAATCCATAACAATGATTTCATTAATTAGACATACTATGTATAAACTTTCACATTACAAGTTGATAGGTGAACTTTGTATACTTTCCTACCTGGCCCTATACATGCGTAATTCTTTTTTTTTTCTTTTTTTTTTTTTTAATTTATCTTTATTGTTCAGATTATTACAGTTGTTCCTCTTTTTTCCCCCATAGCTCCCCTCCTCCCATTTCCCACCCCAACTTCTGTCCTTGCCCCCCCACTGTCCTCATCCATAGGTGTACAATTATTGTCTAGTCTCTTCATGCACCCCCAACACCCTTAACCCCCCAAATTGTCCGTCCACTCCATTCTATGCCTCTGATTCTATTCACCAGTTTATTCTGTTCAACAGATTTTTTATTCACTTGATTCTTAGATTCACTCGTTGATATATATTTGTTGTTCATAATTTTTACTTTCCTTTTTCTTCTTCCTCATTCTCAAAGGATACCTTTCAGCATTTCATATAATACTGGTTGGGTGGTGATGAACTCTTTTAGCTTTACCTTGTCTGTGAAGCTCTTTATCCGACCCTCAATTCTGAATGATAGCTTTGCTGGGTAAAGTAATCTTGGCTGTAGGTTCTTGCTATTCATCACTTTGAATATTTCTTGCCACTCCCTTCTGGCCTGCAAAGTTTCTGTTGAGAAATCAGCTGACAGTCGTATGGGTGCCCC
>PVJC01052371.1:0-11161 GCA_004026665.1 Murina feae
TGGTATTTTTCTTTCGTTGACTGGCTTATTTCACTTAGCATAATGCTCTCCAGTTCCAACCATGCTCCTGCAAATGGCAAGAATTCCGTCTTTTTACAGCAGCATAGCATTCCATTGTGTAGATGTACCAAAGTTTTCTAATCCATTCATCTGCTGATGGGCATTTAGACTGTTTCCAAATCTTAGCTATTGTAAATTTTGCTGCTATGAACATAGGGGTGCATATGTCCTTTCTGATTGGTGTTTCTGGTTTCTTGGGACATAGTCCTAGAAGTGGGATTACTGGGTCAAATGGGAGTTCCATTTTTAATTTTTTGAGTAAACACCATACTGTTTTCCACAGTGTCTGCACCAGTCTGCATTCCCATCAGCAGTGCAAGAGGGTTCCTTTTTCTCCACATCCTCTCCAGCACTTGTTGTTTTTTGATTTATTGATGATTGTCAGTCTGACAGGTGTGAGATGATACTTCATTGTCATTTTGATTTGCATCTCTCAGATGATTAGTTACTTTGGGCATGTTTCCATATGTCTCTTGGCCTTCTGTATGTCTTCTTTTGAAAAGTGTCTAAGTCCTTTGCCTGTTTTTTGATTGGATTGTTTATCTTCCTTTTGTTAAGATTTCTGAGTTCCTTATAAATTTTGGAGATTATACCCTTATCAGATATACCAGGTGCACCAGTTAATAATGCGGATTTTTTTTCAATAGATGGAGTTACACATATGTTGGTGTATATATGATTAGATATGTATGCTATTTTGTTATATTGACAACAAGCTTCAAAACTTCATATGTCAAATTTGCTCAAGGTGTTAACATCATAGATATTTTTACACTTAAAAATGTCAGATTTCATGCCAAAAAAGAGAGCATTTGTGGGAATTTTTAATTCATAACTTTATTTTGAATAAAGATGCTGCTGAATACTTCAGGAAGCTTATGGTGAACATGCTCCATCTTAAGATACTTGTGAACGGTGGTTTAAACTCTGTAAAAGTGACAGTTTTGATGTGAAAGACAAAGATCGTCCAGGTCAACAGAAAAAGTTTGAAGACCAACAATTACAAGCATTATTGGATGAAGATGAAGATGTGTGTCAAACTCAGAAACAACTTGCAGAAAGATTAAATGTTGCTCAACAAACAAATTCTGATCGTTTACAAGCAATGGGAAATATTTTAAAGGAAGAAAAATGGGTGCCACATCAACTGAACAAAAGACAAATGGAAAACCAAGAAGTCATCAGTAAAATGTTGCTTCAACTGCATGAAAAAAAGTCTTTTTTGCATCGAATTGTGACTGGTGATGAAAAGTGGATTTATTTTGAGAATCCTAGATACACAAAATCATGGGTTGATTGAAGTCAACCATCATCATTGACTGCAAGGGCAAATCGCTTTGGAAAGAAGACAATGCTCTGTATTTGGTAGGATCAGGAAGGTGTGGTGTATTACGAGCTTCTAAAACCAGGTAAAACCATTAATACCGTGTCCCATAGATTTTGGATTGCTGTGTTTTCATTGTCATTTGTTTCCAGGATGTTTTTAATTTCTTCTTTGATCTCTTTGGTAAACCAATCATTGTTTAATAATATGCTCTTTAGCCTCCAAGTGTTTGAATTTTTTGATTGTTTTTATTGTAGTTGATATCTAATATTATGCCATTGTGATCTGAGAAGATGCTTGATATGATTTCTTCTTGACTTTGTAGAGACTTAGCCTGTGTCCTAATATGTGGTATATCTTTTCAAATGTCCCATGTACACTTGAGAAGAATGTGTATTCTGAAGATTTGGGGTGAAATGTTCTGAAGATGTCAATTAAGTCCATCTGATCTAGTGAGTCATTTAGGATTGCTGATTGTGTGTTTATATTTTGCCTAGAGGATTTATCCTGTGATGCCAATGGAGTATTAAAATCCCCTACTAAGATTGTATTGCAGTTGACCTCTCCCTTGATTTCTTCCAGAAGTTGTTTTTGTGTATTTGGGTGTTCCTTCATTGGGTGCATATGTGTTTAAGATTATATCCTCTTGTATCGATCCCTTTAGTATTAATGAAGTGGTCTTATCTTATTATGGCCTTCACTTTGAGGTCTATTTTGTCAGACATAAGAATTGTTACCCCGGCTTTTTTTTCCATTTCTATTTTCCTGAAAAATATTTTTTCATCCCTTCATTTTCAGTCTGTGTAAATCCCTTGTTCTGAGGTGGGTCTCTTGAAGAAAGCATATATATGAGTCATGCTTTCTCATCCATTCAGCCAATCTATTTCTTTTGATTGGAGCATTTAATCAATTTACATTTAAGGTTATTATTGATAGACAAGAGGCCTGGTTCACAAAAATTTGTGCACTCTGGGGAAGGGGGGGGGGCCCTCAGCCTGGCCTGTGCTCTCTCTTAGTTTGGGAACCCTCATCAGGGGATGAGGCCTAAGCTAGCAGTCAGACATCCCTTTGGCAGCCCAGGAGCCCTTGAGGGATGTCCACTTGCCAGCAGGGAGAAGACCTAAGCTGCAGTCAGACTTCCTTAGCGCTGCTGAAGAGACGGGAGAGGCTCCTACCACCACTGCTGTACTGGAAGCCATCAGCCTGGCTTGTGGCTGAGCAGAGCTCCTCCTGTGAGAGTGCACTGACCACCAGGGGCAGCTCCTGCATTGAGCATTGGCCCACTGGTGGTCAGTGTGTGTCATAGTGACCATCATTCCCAGTCGTTATGCTGTTAGGGTCAGTTTGCATATTACCCTTTTATTATATAGGATAGAGGCCTGGTACATGGGTGGGGGTTAGCTGGTTTGCCCTGAAGGGTGTCCCGGATCAGGGTGGGGGGGTCCTTTGGGGTTCCTGGTCAGCTTTGGTGAGGGGATGAGGGTTATTTTCAGACTGGTCACATCCCCTTCAGGGAGGGGGGTCCTGTTGGGGTGCCTGGCCAGCCTGGGTGAGGGGCTGATGGCCGTTTTCAGGCTGGCCAAGCCCCCTAGCATGGACCCTCACTCCATGAGGGTGTGACCATCCTGGATGAGGGGCTGATGGCTGTTTCCAGGCTGGTCACGTCCCCCAGGAACACAAGCTCCCAGCAAGGCTGGCTGGAAGCAGGTATCTGGGGTTTATCTTCTATATTTGAAACTTTGTTGCCTTGAATGGAGGTCACAGCCTGTTTAGGCAGGCAGCTTCCTCCATCACCGGGGCAACAAATCCTCCTGCTTGCTCCAGCTAATGTGGCTTCTGTAATTGAAACTTTGTTGCCTTGAGCAGAGGCCACAGCTTGCCTAGGCAGGCAGCTTTCTCCTTCACTGGGCAACAAAGCCTCCTGTTTGCTCTAGCTCTGTGGCTGCTGGCTGCTATCCTGGTTGGATTAATTTGCATATATTTGCTCTGATTGGCTGGTTGGCATGGCTTGGGATGTAGCAGAGTGACAAAATTAGCATATTTCTCTTCTATTAGATTAGATACTTGTTTGCAGCCATTTTTATTCTTTATGCCTGTGTTCCTTCTTCCTTTTTTATTTCTTCTTTGTACAACTTTCCCTTTAGCATTTCATGAATTGATGGCTTGGTAGTGATAAACTCCCACAGCATTTTTTCATCTGCAAATCTCCTTATTTCCCCTTAAATTTTGAATGATAGCCTTGCTAAATAGAGTATTCTTGGATTCAGTCCCTTTATTTGCATCATTTTGTATACATTCCTGATGTGTTTCTGTTGAGAAATCATTTGGTACTCTAATGGGAGATCCCTTGTAGATAAATCTATATCTCTCTTTTCCAGCCTTTAAGATTCTCTTTGTTGTTAATGTTTGCCATTGTAATTATTACATGTCTCAATATGGGTCTTTTTGGGTTCATCTTGATTGGATCTCTATGTGCTTGTGTGATTTTGTTCTTCCTCAAGGGACGTTTTCTGTCATTATTTCTTCAAATAGATTCTCTAAACCTTATTGCTCTTCTTGTCCTTCTGTCACCCTATTATACATATGTTACTTCATTTCATGTTGTCCCAAAGCTCCATTAGGCTCTCCTGCTTTCTAATTTTTTTCTACAATTGCTGTTCAGATTGGGGTGTTTTTCTTCCCTATCTTTTAACTTGCTAATTCAGTCCTTCGCTTCTTCTAGCCTACTGTTAAAACCCTCTATTGTTTTTTATTATTATTATTGTAGCTATATCATTCCTTAATTCCTGTTGATTTTGCATAAGTTGTTGATTTTCTCATCTAGCTGGTTTAGGAACTCTATGACCCTTACTTGGAATTCTTTTCCTGACATATTGCATTCCTCTCTTTCATTTAGTTCATTTTCTGGCAATTTCTCCTTTTCTTTCCTTAGAAGGTTGCTTCTTTCACTCCCCATTTTTGCTCTCACTGAAGAGTCCAGGCACTGAGCCATGCAGGGCCTGTGGCTGAAGCAGTGGGCTTGGCCAGAGGGTCACACACCAATAATGAAGACTTTTTTTTAAATAAAGTAAAAGTAATAAGCCAATTGTATAACCAAATGGAATAGAAGATATTCATTTCAAAATCAGGCAGAAAGTGAACAAATAGAGAACTATCAATATGACAGATTTCAATCTAAACATATTGATCATTGCATAAAATATAAATAATATAAACACATCAATAAAAAGGCAGATATTGTCATAAGTGATTTAAAAGTAAGACCCAACTATATGCTGTCTATAAGAACTCCAACTGAAATATAAATACAGATATATGAAAAGTAAAAGATCGCAAAAAGATATGCCATGCAAACACTAATCAAAAGAGCTGAAGTTTTATATAAATATCATACATAGTAAAGAAGAAAAAGTGTTACCAGGAATAAAGAAGCAACTTATATAAAGAGGGATCATTTTAAATATGTAGAATTATACAATATACTAAAAAATAATCTGTGGATCAAGTGTAAATCACAAAGGGAATTAAAGGGAATTAGAGATAGAAAATGAAGAATCAAATGATAATAGACATTCCAACATGTGAAGTGTTATCCCATTAAAGTTGTTTTAAATATATTTTTACTAGAGGCCTGGTGCATGAAATTCATGCACAGTGTGGGGGTGGGGGATAGGGGTGGTGTCCCTCAGACCAACCTGCACCCTTTCCAATCAGTGAGATTGGGCCTACACGGGCAGTTGGACGTCCCTTTCATAATCCAGGACTGCTGGCTCCCAATCTCTCGCCTGCCAATTGCCCCTAACCACTCTTCTGCCAGCCTAATAAATGCCTAACTGCTCTTGTGCTGGCCTAATTGCCCCTAACTGCTCTCCCCATCCCAGGATGATCCCCCCCAACTGTCCTCCCCTGCAGTCCTGAGTCCCCCTCAACTACCATCACCTACAGGCCTGGGTTCCCCCCAACTGTCCTCCGCTGCAGGCCTGGATCCCCACCAACAGCCTTCTTCTGCCAGCCTGGTCACCCCCAACTGTCCATCCCAGCCAGCTTGGTCCCTCCCAACTATCCTCCCCTTCAGGACTGGATACCCCCAACTGCCCTCCCCTGAAGGCCAGTCCCTGTCCGCCTCTTTTCCCAGCGGCTGGCTGCTACTAACTCGGGGCTTGCAGCCTCTGGGGTGTGGGGCCTTCAAGCCCCATAGGCCAGTTCCCTGCATCCCTCCTTCCCCAGCAGCTGGCTGCCGCTGATGCGGGGCTCGCAGCCTCTGGGGTGTGGGCAGGCCCTCCCTGCAGGCCGGGTCCCCACACCTCAGACCCACCACTGCCACTACTGCTGCTCCCACCACCACTGCCACCACCCGCCCTCCCGCACTGCTGCCCATCGCCAACCTTGCCTCAGCCACTGCTGCTCTCTCCATGGCTGATAGCCGCCATCTTGGCTGGATTAATTTGCATACAGCCACTCTGATAGGGTGGTGGGCATGGCTTTGGCTGGTGGGTGTGGCTTAGGCATCCCAGAGAAATGGTTAGTTTCAATGTTACGCTTTTATTAGAGTAGATTGATTTCAGAGAGAAAGGGAGAGGGAGAGAGATAAGAAACATAAATGATGAGAATCTTTGATTGGCTTCCTCCTGCATATTCCCTACTGGGGATTGAGCCCACAACCCAGGTGTGTGCCTTTGACCAGAATCTAACCAAGACTCTTCAGTCCACAGGCCAATGCTTTCTATTCACCAAGTCAGACCAGTTAGGGCTCATTACAGTTTTGATTTGCATTTCCCTAAAAGCTAGTCAAGTTGATCATTTGTATATCTTCTTGGAAGAGGTATCTGATCAGGTCCTCTGCCCATTTTTTAATTGGATTTTTGTTTGGTGTTGAATTGTGTGAGTTCTTTATATATTTTGGATTTTAACCCCTTTGTCAGAGCTGTTGTTTGTAAATATCTTCTCCCATTTGGATGGTGGACTTTTTCTTCTGTTAGCAGTTTCTTTTCTGTGCAGAAGCATTTTAGTTTGATATGGTTCCATTCATTGATTTTTGCCATTAATTCCCTTGCATTTTGGTAAAATTTATAAAAACTTCTCTAAGACTAAGGTCCATAAATTATCAACAATACAAGTAATAATAAGTTGTAGGAAGGTTGTGTAGGAAAAAGAACCCTCATTCATTGCTAGTGGAAATATAAACTGTCACATCCACCATAGAAAACAGTATGCAGGTTTCTTTAAAAATTAAGAATAGATTGACCATATGACCCAGCATATGGTATCTACTTGAAAAATTTGGAAACATTTATTGCAAAGATATATGCACCCCTATGTTCGTTGTAGCATTATTCATGATGCCAAGACACAGAAACAACATTCCTTTGATAGATGAATGGACAAAGAAGTACATATATACAATGGAATATTATTCAGCCATAAGAAAGATGACCTACTGCCCTTTGAAAGAAGTATGGACCTTGAGAATATTATGCTAAGTGAGATAAGTCAGATAGAAAAAGTTAAGAAGCATATAATTTAACTCATATGTGGGATATAAAACTGAAAATAAACAAACAAACTCACAGACACAGACAACAATATCAGAGTGAAGGGAGCTGGTGACTGAAGATGATTTGACTTTAGGTAGTGGGCACAAGATGCAATATGAAGGTAATAAATCATAGAAATGTAACGTGAAACCTATCTAATGTTATTTACCAAGGCCACCCCAATAAATTTAATAAAAGAAAAAGAATTGACTGAAAATGAACACATGATATATTAAGCTTTGAGGGATTTTTTAAAAAGTACTTCTTACAAGAAAATTTATAACATTAAGTACTGATATTTTTAAAATTCTCAAATCAGTGATATAAGGGTAAAAATAATCATATTTACAATTTTTATTACTGACAAGGTTTTTTAGTTTCACAAATTGCTATTAGAATTTATATGTAAATTTGGCAAATATGTTAAAACTTTTATCAAATTTCATATATAATATGTGATATTTGGGAGAATTTTCCAAAACCAGGTTCTGTTTCTATACATTTCAAAGCTATATTCTCTACAACACCCATTTTCGGGGCAGTTTACCATTGGACACCTTCATATCAGCATGATCTATATCCTTAAAATGTTCTGTCAGTGCAAGGTAAGTTAGTATGTAAGCTGTAGAAATGTGTTTGGAAGCCATTCTCATACCAAGAATTATAGCAATTATCTTTATCCATTCATTGGTTTATGGACATTTAAGTTGTTTCCATATTTTGGCTATGGCAACAACCCTGCAATGAACATGGGAGTACAGGATACTCTTTGAGAACCTGATTACAATTCAGTTGGATAAATAACCAAAAGTGGGGTTGCTGGGTCAGATGGTTTTATGCTTTTATTTTATTTTTTAAGGAACCACCATCCTGTTTTCCACAGTGATTGTAACAATTTACATATCCACCAACAATATACTATAGTTCCCTTTTCTCCACATGCTAGCCACTGTTATCATTTTTTGTTGTTGTTGTATTTTATAATAACCATTCTAACAAGTGATGGTGAGGTAATATCTCATTGTAGACTGAATTTGCAATTCCTTATTAATTAGTGATGTTGAGAACTTTTTCATATACCTGTTGACTTTGTATGTCTTCTTTGGAGAAATGACTATTTGAGTCTTTTTGTCATTAAAAAATTTTTCCTACTATTGAGTTGTGAGTTCTATATATATCTAAACAAATAAATATGTAAATAACATTGGCTTATCAGATATGGTTTGTAACTATTTTCCTGCACCCTGTAAATTGCCTTTTCATTTTGTTGTTTTCCTTGCTGCACAAAAGCCTCTTAATGTATGTAGTCCTACTTATTCACTTTGCTTTTGTTTCCCCTGCTTTTGGAGTCATATAGAAAAAAAATTGTTGCCAAAACTAAAAAAAAAAGAGTGTTTTCTATATGTTTTCTTCTAAAGTTTTATGGTTTCAGATCTTATGTTTAAGTCCTTAATCCATTTTCAGTTGATTTTTTTATATGGTGTTAAGATGAGGATGCAACTTCATTCTTTGCATGTAAATTTCCAATTTTCACAGCACCTTTTAATGAAGAGACTATCTCCCATTGAGTATTCTTCATATACTTGTCAAATATTAGTTGATAATATATGAGAAGAGTTTATTTCTGAATTCTCTTTTATGAAATAGTCTGCTTCTATGCTTCTATTATGGAAAATAATTTTCCATATTATTTTGATCACTTTAGTTTTGTAATAGTTTGAATCAAGAAATGTGATGCCTCAAGCTTTGCTCTTCTTTCTGAAGAGTGGTTTGTACTCTCTGGGGTCCTTTGTGGTTTTTATGAATTTTAGAATTGCTTATTCTATTTCTGTGAAAAATGTTAATATAATTATGATAGGGACTGCATTGAAGCTATAGCTTGCTTTGAGTAGTATGAACATTTTAATAATAATATTTCTTCCAATCCATGAACACAGGATCCTTCAATTTATTTGTATCCTCTTTAATTTATTCATCAATATTTTATAATTTTATATTTTTGGTTAAATTTATTCTTTCAATTTTATTATAAATAGGACTGCTTTCTTAATTTATTTTTGGCAGAATTAATTGATAATTTATAGAAATGCAACTGACTTTTGTAGGTTGGTTATGTATCCTGTAACTATACCGAATTTACTTAGTAGTTCTAACAGTTCTTTGTTGGAATATTTAGCATTTTCTATATATTAATCATATATTCTGTAAAAAAAAAGAGACAATTTTACTTCTTCTTTTCATGTATGGATGATTCTTCTCTTTCTTGCCTAACTGCTCTGTATAGAACTTTCAGTCCTATGCTGACGAGAAGTAGCAAGGAGTGGGCATCCCTGCTTTGTTCTTGATCTTATAGAAAAAACTTTTAGCTTTTCACCATTGAGTATAATGTTAATTGTGGGATCGGCCTTTATTATATTGAGGTACATTCCTTCTGTACCTAATTTGTTGAGAGCTTTTATCATGAAAGAATGTTCAATTTAGTAAAATAATTTTCTGTATCGATTGAGAGAATCATGTGATTGTTATCCTTCATTCTAATGAAGTGGTATATAAAAATTATTGATATGCATATGCTGAGTCATCTTTGCATCTCAGGAATAAATTTCAACATTTTGCATGATCCTTTTAATGTGCTATTGATTTTTGTTGGCTAGGGTTGTGTTGAGGACTTTTGTATCCACAATGATCAGACATATTTGCCTTATAAGATACTTTCTTGTAGAATCCTGTTTGGCTTTGGTATCAGGGTAATGCTGGCCTCAAAAAATTATTTGGAAGTGTTGTCTCCTTTCAGTTTCTTAGAATGGTTGCATTAATTCTTCTATAAACGTATGGTAGAATTCACCAGTGTTGCCATCTGATACTTGGTTTTTCTTTTTTGGGAGATTACTGATTACTGCTTAAATGTCTTACTCTTTCTGGTCTGTTTAGATTTTCTATTTCTAAATGATTTAGTCTTGCTGGGTTGTAAGTATGCAGAAATTTATCCATTTCTTCTACCTTATCACATATATATATATATATATATATATATATATATATATATATATATATACAAATAAAAGCGAAATAGTAAAATTAACCGTTTCTCCGAGACAGGGTAAGCCACGCCCACCAGCCAATCAGAGCAGCTGTATGCAAATTAGCCCAGCCAACATGGCGGCCGCCACTCACGGACCTGAGTAAACGTTTAGGCAGCGTTCGTTGCAGCAGGAGCGAAAGCGATACTGTTTTCGGCCCTTGGCAGGCAGGCTCCGAAACATGTTTCAATAATGTAACAATCATAGAATCCTCAGGAGCTGAAGGGAACAGCAGCCTGGCCTGCCTTACTAAGAGTAACAAAGTCTCATTATAGACGCTGCACTGCGAGGTGAAGCAAAGGAGGTTTCGTTACCTCAGCCCACCTCAGCTTAAAGGAACAGAAACCTGCGTCCAGCCAGCCTTGCTGGGACGTTGGGTCAATGGGAGCTGTGGGCAGCCTTAATGCCCCTCACCCAGGCTGGTCAGGCATGCCAGCAGGTGGGCATTCCCCGAGGGGTCCCAGACTGCCAGAGGGCACAGGCTGGGCTGAGGGACCTCCCGAGTGCACAGAGCGGCTGCAGGGCGGGACAGCGCAGGAACCAGGACCCGTGATGGGAAAGAGGCGGCAGGGTTGGAGGGCACTGGGAAGCGGGTAAGAGGCGGCAGGGTCGGCAGCCTGCTTGGTGGCTGCCCAGGCCCTTTGTGGGGCACCGGGAAGCAGGAAAGCAAGGCTGCAGGGGCTGGGGTCCTGCTTGGCAGCTATCCAGACCCCTTGGCGGCACCGGGAAGTGGGAAAGGAAGGCAGCAGGGGACGGGTGAGTGGGAAAGAGTTGGCGGCCTGCTTGGCGGCTTCCCAGGTCCCTTCCGAGGATCAAGGAGCAAGAAAAGGCTGGCCTGACCACGAGGCGGGGTTTTCCCTGCTTTCTGGTGGCTGGAGGAAGATGGGCAGTAGGCAAGCTTGGGATGCAGGCCGCACCCAGCTCTGGCCACGCTCAAAAAAGAGAACAACATGCTGGGGAGGGCAAGAGCCTGAGAGATCAACATAGAGGGGGTGCCTGCTCCAAGCTTCCACGGTGTGCCTGGGGGCAGGCCCCCAGCAGGTAGACACACACAGGAGGACTGCTCTGAGCCTCAGATGCGGCTGGGGGCAGGTCCCCAGTGGTGACACACACACACACACACACACATACACAAAAGGCGCCTGGCAGACTGGGGCCATCAT
>PVJC01052372.1:0-11156 GCA_004026665.1 Murina feae
TTTTCCAAAGAGAATCTACATAAGATAGCATCTGAATTAGAATTAAGTTGTTTATTAACTGTTAAAAATATGGAAATAATCATTTTATAGTATTCCTTTACAAATGTCTCAATTTCCAGGCACTATGTCTCTTACCTGAGTTTAAGTTCTCTAAACCCTTACTTTCGTGGAGGGACCTGAGACTTCCTTGAAGGCTATGAAATTTGTCCAGATGAAAGCCTGGACGCCCTGTGTTAAGAATATGTTTCCTGCTTTCCCTTTGCCCTGGAGCCCTCTTCTGTTTTTCTCACTCCTTCTTCCTACCAGGCACCTACCTACTCACAGATATAGGCATTTCTCTTTCTTCCCATCTTTAGTAGGGTTTATTGGTTAGAAATGACCAGGAAAAAGGGTGAAAAACTTAAATGAGAATGCACATGGATGAGAGCCCATGATGACATGAAAGAAAACAAAATGATATGAACAACAGAAAAGACTGTTGGATGCTGGAACTCTTCTTAATCTGAATCCTAATTAATCCTAATTGTGGTGGCTACAATTTTATTGTATGGTCATTTAAAATAAAAGTAAATACAGAAAACAAAGTGTAAATCAGTGCATGGGATCATGCCTCCAGTTTTTTCTATCTTCCACAACAGTTATATGGGAAAGTGATAAGGATCTAGCCTATGAGTGAGTAACTTATTACAAATAGGGTAGGTTAAAGACCCACCAAATTCACACAAATGCTGATTTCTAAGACTACATATTGTGAATGCTTCACTTTGCTTTTTCTTCTGTCCCTCCCCCCCAACATACACACACACACACACACACACACTAGCAAAAGACACCTTTTTGGAAGCAAGAGGTTGGAAACAATTTTTTTAGTTTGGTGTGAAACATGAAAATTTATTTTATTAAGTATTAAACCATTGTACAATTCTTACTGTATTAATAGTTTTATTTGCTCTCCCACAGATATCTGAGTAAACCATAAGGCATTGATAACCAACTAAATCTCTTACCTTGCATATGTAAATATGCTATTTTAGAAATTTATTTGCATAATCTTGTATATTCCTATTTCCGACATTGCTGTTGAGCATACTTAAGCACTTAAGACTCATTTGGCACTTTTGATCAACTACCTTCCTTTGCCCAGAGACTATGTTTTTTAGCCCATTTATCCTTGTTGTAAATTAGCTTCCTTCCAGACTTGTTACATTTGATTTGCTCTGCTTTCTTTGTCTCTTTCTTCTCAAATGGGATGACCTACATTACTTTTTTTTATTTATTTTTTTACAGAGAAGAAGGGAGAGCAATAGAGCTAGAAACATCGATGAAAGAGAAACATCGATCAGCTGCCTCCTGCACACCTCCCACTGGGGATGTGCCCGCAACCAAGGTACATGCCCTTGACCGGAATTGAACCTGGGACCTTTCTCTTTTTTTCTTTTTTCTTTTTTCTTTTTGTTAAGGGATATATATATATATATATATATATATATATATATATATATATATTTTTTTTCTTTATTGGTCAAGGTATTACAAATGTGTCCTCATCTCCCAATAACCCCCAACCCTCCTCCCCACTCCACTCATGCTCTCATCCCCCTGTTGTCTGAGTCCATTGGCTTGGCTTATATGTATGCATAAAAGTCCTTTGGTTGATCTCTCCCACCTCTCCCCACCCTCCCTCTGGGGATCAACAGACTGATCGCTGCTTCTCTGTCTCTGGATCTATTCCTGGCCATCTATGTTGTTCTCTATATTCCACATATGAGTGAGATAATATGATATTTACCTTTCTCTGACTGGCTTATTTCACTTAGCATAATGCTCTTCAGTTCCATCCATGCTGTTGCAAAAAGCAAGAATTCCTTCTTTTTTACAGCAGCATAGTATTCCATTGTATAGATGGACCACAGTTTTCTAATCCACTCATCTGCTGATGGGCACTTAGGCTGTTTCCAGACCTTAGCTATGGTAAATTTCATCATGGGTGTAGGGACAGAGTAAACCCACTGTTCTCAATTGCATGTTGAAAAATTTTAAAAAGGGATTCAACTGGGATTATGGAGTTAAAATGAATTCTGAAACACTGAGGGAATTCTGTGAAGTAGAATGGCCAGCCTTTGGGGTTGGCTGGCCCTCAGAAGGCTCTTTAGATGAAGAATTGGTCGGGGTGGTCTGGAATGTAGTCACAGGAGACCCTGGACACTCACATCAGTTTCCCTACATAGACAACTGGTTAGAAATTGCTTAAACCTTGCCACCTTGGGGCTGGTTCTACATGTGTAAGAAGTGACAGAGTACGGTTTTAGTAGCAGGAGTGAAGAGGCAGGCAGGGCAGGAGCAAGTGAAGAAGAGGTAGGCAGGGCAGGAGCAGGCTAAGGAAAAGCAGGCAGGAGAAAAGAAGCAGGTCTGTCATAAGGAAATTCAGCCCCCTACTCTACAGGACCCCCAGCCGCCCGAGGAAGTCCCATAAGTTTTACCACCTCCATATGGGCCACAGGCAGCACCAAGCACTCCCCTGCTAGCCTGGAAGGTCCAGAAAGTCTCTCTTCAACCCCTCCGTCTCTCTTCAACCAGGCTTTCCAGAGCCGGTTAGGCGGCACTTGGCGTTCAGCCCATCAAGGGCCCAAACCACAACTGCCTCTCAGGGAGATTCGGGATGCCAAAGTACTGGGCGAAGATGGGACCTTACAGAAGGGAGGGCCAGCATATTATTATCAGTCCTTTACCACAAGTGACATTCTGAATTGGAAGCAACACACACCAGCTTATTCTGAAAAACCTCAGGCCATGGTAGACCTCCTAGAAATTATTTTCCAGACCCAGAAGCCCACCTGGGTGGACTGCAGCACCTCCTTTTTTGCATTCTTTAACACTGAGGAGCTCATGAGAGTAGTAACAGAGGCTCAGAAATGGCTCCAGATCCAGACCCTGGCAGGGACATTAGATACGGATAGATGGGCAAGCCAGATGAGGAACCTGATTGGTCCCTGAACTCAGAAGATGGAAAGACCAGGCTAGAAAGATATCGGCTGGCTTTCCTCCAGGGGGTCAGGGCCAGAGCCAAGAAGCCCACCAATATGGCTAAAATTTCTGAGATTTTCCAGAAGCCTGATGAAAGTTCAGCAGCTTTCTATGAGAGACTGTGTGAGGCATATGGGATTTACACTCCCTTTAACCCTGAGGCCCCGGACACTCAAACCATGGTAAATGCCACTTTTGTAGGCCAAGCCCAGCCTGATATCAGGAGAAAATTACAGATACTGGGAGGGTTTGCAGGAAAAAGTGCTAGTGAACTGCTAGAGATAGCCAACAAGGTTTTCATCAACTGAGACAGGGCAGCAAAAAAGGGGGAAGAAAAGAGAATGCAGAGAAGGGCCAATGTGATAGCGACAGCTTTCAGAGGTTCAGGCCCCCAGACAGCCCAAAAAGGGCAGCAAGAAGACAGATCAGGAGGGAAAGGATGAGCAAGACTGAGGTGGGACCAGTGTGCCTGTTGTAAGGAAACAGGACACTGGAAAAATGAATGTCCCTAATGCACTTCACACCCCACTGCTAGCCTAGGCTCCTTTATGCTTTACAAGATCATGGGGCAACACATCAATGGGTAACCTCCCTCCTCTGCTTGCAACACCACAGTCAAATTGGAACTGCCAAACACCTATTGGTCCCAGCAGATCGACTATCAGGTCTCCGCAGAAGCCAATGGTCATTTTCTATGACCAGGCAGTTTTACTTCTTATCCAACAGTCCAGGCCCAAGACTTCAATTGTTATTTTCCTTCCCTCTCACTTTTTCCTTGGATAATACCTCATATTAATATTGCTACCCATTTTCACTGCAAAAGAGTCTCAACCTCTCACCTGTCACCCCTTATCGGAGGTTCCATGGCAGCCACCTTCTCAGTTTGCAGCGCAGAATCAGGACACAGATCCCCATATCCTGTAACTCACCTTTTTTCTCTACATCTTTCAGCATGTTTCCATAATCAGGGAATCTTCTTCCTCTGTGGACAAAACACGTATGTCTGTCTCCCCACAAACTGGATAGGGACTTACACTCTCATCTATCTCTCACCCAATGTAGATATAGCCCCCAACAATCAGTCCTTACCTGTCCCTGTAACACATCATATCCAATACAAAAGGGCAGTCCCACTAATCCCTCTCCTTATAACACTTGGCATTTCAGCAGGGGTTAGCACTGGAATAGGGGACTAGCAACTTCCCTCTCCTACTATCAGAGCCTATCAAGGACCTTACTGACAGTTTAGAAGAAATAGCTCAAAGTATTGTTGCAGTACAGGATCAGATTGACTCACTGGCAGCTGTTATTCTACAGAATCCAAGAGTACTAGACTTCTCACAGTGGAGAAAGGGGGGCTGTGCCTGTTACTTGAGGAAGAGTGTTGTTTTTATGCTAACCAGTCTGGTATTGTAAGGGATGGGGCCAAGCAACTAGCTGATTGAGCTTCAAAAATAAGACAGGTGTTATCTGAGACCTGGGCTGCATTGAGGGAGTGTGGGGGGGGGGTGGGGTGGATGGGAGTGTCTGGAAATGGCTCCTTCCATTGACAGGACCACTGTTAATGCTACTCATAGCCATAATCCCAGGACCATGTCTTCTAAATCTGTTAACTCATTTTATCTCATCCTGTCTAGATGCCTTGAAACTTCAAATGGTCCTACAAGCCAGAATAATTCCCCACAAACCTCTCCAAGAGGAAGAAATGGGATATTAACCCCTTGGACATCGTCCCTTTTCAGCAGGAAGCAGTAAAAGATTGACCATTACCCCTGTTCACCATAACATCCCATAGTTATTGTGCCACAAGGCTAAAAAGCTTATGGGAGAAGTGGGGAGGAGGGGGAATGAGAAGGCTAACCCCTATTTTGTAAAACTACTGTTTGGAATTCTCTGCTATTCTTTAGATAGCCTCTTATTCTAAAAAAAATAATAACTTTGCTTTCCAGCCTGCTTTAGCCTGCTTGAATAATGAGGAAGATAAACTTAGCTGTCTGACCTTGTAGGCCA
This sequence comes from Murina feae, assembly GCA_004026665.1. Lineage (NCBI taxonomy): Eukaryota > Metazoa > Chordata > Mammalia > Chiroptera > Vespertilionidae > Murina > Murina feae. The sequence goes on from PVJC01052372.1 coordinate 5,035, forward strand.
GAGACTAGATACGCCCATACTCTCAATGCCATGCCAGGTGCATTTTTTAATTGGATAGAACTGTGTAGTCACCATGGCCAACAGAGAAGAGAGATAACCACTAAGCACACATAGGGCTGGCTCTTTAATAAAAAGGGAAGTTCTGCTTGTAGCTCTGCTTAGAATTTGAATTCATTTTCTCTAAGCCCATTATGGTGAATAAAGTGTGACTCCAAACTCTGAGCATTGCTTGATTTATTCTGGTTCTCTGTAACGGTTTTTACCCACATCAGGGCACATACAAGAATCGCCTAAGGAATGCATAAATGGGTGGAATAAGTAAATGTTTCTCTCTCCTTCCCTCCCTTCCTCTGCCTCTAAAATTGATGAATTAAAAAAATTGTGAGGGAGGAAAGTCCTTTACACTGATAGAATGGTAATGATGGAGAGGTCAAGACTCAGAATTTGTCTGTAGATGAAAATCCACTAGAAAAGGAGTATGTCAGAGAGAAAAGTAGTATTGCTAATGTATTCCTGATTATTTGAAAAGCCCATGGGAGCACTTTGCAGCCTTTTGGCTGAAATCAAGTGAAAAGCCCGTGGAAGCGTGTGGCAAGAAAGTGGGGGTGTCCGAGAATATTCACACAAGTCTGAAACAACTCAAAAGAAAATACTTGTGTTGAAAACACCTTCCCAACATATTATTAATATGTCAGACCCAAACTCGGTGGGTTCTGAGTCTCTCGAGCTCAGTGAACGGACGTCGCACAGTCCCTTCAGACTGGGACTGGCAGGCCTTTCGCGATTGCACTAAAGCGGGCTCTCTGCGCTTGCCGTAACGCGGACTCTACCATTGCGCTCCGAGGGGGGATTTGGTGGCAGCGGAAGAGGGCGAGCAGAGGGTGTGTGTGGGAAAAGCCGGGCCCTCGGGAGGACAGTCGTTTCACGGATCCCTAACCAGCCCTTCCTTCTCCCCTACACCCCTCCCCTCCGTCCCTGTCCGGCCCGGGCTTCTCTGTGTCTCCGCGCGGTGGCAGGTGAGCGTGGGGCGCGCGGGTTCCCAGGTTTCGCAGCGCACCCCCTGTCTCCGGGGCGGGTGGCGGCGGCCGGCCGGGGAGGCGGCCTCGGCACAGTAATGGCAGCGCTGTGAGCTGGGGAACGCGAGTGACAGCCGCCGCCGCCTCCCACTCTCCTCGCCGGGGCTTCGTCCTTCATTCCTTCCGGCTGCCTCCCCTCGCCCCTGCCACTCGTCCCGCTTCTGCAGAAGGTAACCCCGCTGAGGGTTCGGGAGCCGGCTGCAGACGCCGGGAAACTTCCCTTCCCGGCTGATGGGTGGCGGGGATGGGGCGGAGGAAAGGAGTTGGGGGCAAGGAGCGGGGGGAGGGGAGGGGGGGAAGCGGGTGGCCTGGGAAGATGGTGTCTTGTAAGTGTTTCCGGCTTCCCAGAGCGCTGTCCCCTAAGTCCGGCCACCCCCTGGACTGGGTCCCTGGCCTCCACAACCTGGCCTTGGCCGCCCCTCCCTTGGCCCCATTTTCCTCGGAAGGAAGGAAGGTGAGAGTGCTTGTACTCATGTGCTTATTTGCATGCTCACAGGGATACACAACTCTGTTTGGGGGGCGGGGGACGGCGTCCATCTCCGGCATCCTTACCACGAGTGTTTTCACTTTTGTTTCCGCAGACAAGGAAGATTGATAGCTATGGGGAGGAGTAGCCTACGTACATGCTAGCCTGTCTTAACAATTATGGTCTGGTGAAATCAGCTCCTTAGGCTATCGTCAAGGCACTTACACACTAGGAAGTCTGGACCATTCCCTACCACCCCACAAATACTGTGCGTGCATGTAAATAAAACCTTCTTGAATTGCACACTGATTATTGTTCAATCTTCTCCTTTCCCCCACGGATTACTATTACCATTGAAGGACCCTACTTTGGAAGTTTTAAATTTGAAAATAATAAGATATAAACTTTTAACATTAACTGTAGACTCTTTACCCTCTATCCTGTGATTTTCCATGTTTTATAAGTGTGAAGTTAGTTTACTCATGTCTTTTATGCTCGCCAGCCTATCACTAAATTAAATGTTGTGGATCTTCTGTAAAGTCAATTTTGCCTTATCTATCAGTTAAATATTTATTAAGTTCCTGGTTCTTTTGCCAAGCATAAGACTGAAATTTCTGCTCTCCTGGAGTTTCAGTTTTGGTGGTGGAATGGGAGAGGTAGCCAATGAATGTGGCAGGAATAATTTCAGAAAATCATGTGTTTAAAGGAAATAAAATAGGGAGTTGTGGTAGTGACTGGGAGTCCACTTCCGATGCTGTGGTCAGGAAAGCCTTATTTGAGATGACATTTGGCCCAATATTAGAAAAGTGAGAGGGATTTAGCTTTTGGAAACATGACTGACGTGTTCCTGTCTGAGGGAACAACAAATGGAAATGCCCAGAGGTAATATCAAGCTTGGGTTAAGCAAACTGAAAGAAGCTCAGGTAAGGCTCTTGTGAAAGGTAAGAAGTAAGGTCACAGCTGAGGGTCAGATCGTGTGGGTCTTACTGCCCAAAAGCCTTTGGCTTTTATTTTTAAAGCACATTAAAAAACTATTGGAATTTTTGCAAAGCTGGAAGTGATAGGGCTTGGTTTACAATCTGCCTGGATGAGATGGGATGAGAGGAAGAAGGAAGCAGGAAAACAGTGAAAAGACTGTGGTAGGCTGAGTAGAGTAGTGTTAGAGACAAGTAAAAAAGGTTTTGAGGTACATTTTGGAATTAAAGGTATTGAATTTGTAGTTTGGATGGAAGTACATTTGATTGGGAGTGGTGCTTTCTGGGTTTTGAGCTTTAACTGAAGGATGGCAATGCCATGTATAGAGATGGGGAAGAAGTGAGGGGAGCAGGTTATATGGGGATAAGGTAGGATTAGACATGCTAAATAGAAACTATTAGATGTTCAAGTGTAGGTTAGAAATAGGTGTTTAGATATACAAATGTGGAATTTAGTAGAGAGGATAAGGAGTTGTTTATTCAACAAATATTTTTCAAGCACCAGCTATGGACCAGGCAGTGGGAATATAGTAGTGAGAAAATAGATAAAAATTTCTGCTTTCATGGGACTTAAATTTTGATGAGGAGAGAAGGAGATGGGGAGTCGTCAGCATTTATCTGTTGGGTTATTTATATTTTGAATAAAAACTACATGAGTCAAAATTTAAAATGTTTAATGGAAAAAAATGTTTAATGGAGTATAGAATGAAAATCTCTATTTTTTTTGTCTTCCATTACCAGTTTTGCTTGGAGCCAAACAATATAAATATTTTCTTACATGTGCTTCCAAAGATGTATTTTATGTACATTAAGCAAATATGTACATATTCTCTCTACTTTGCAAAATTGGTAGCATATTTCACCTGCTTTGACACCTTGCATTTTTGTTTTTAGAGTATTAAATAGCATTTAAAAGTTATGAAACAGGATGGGACCACTTAAGGAAACATGCAGAAAGCATAGGAGAAAGTCATGGGGCATGGCAACATTTTCTAAATTGGTCCTTGCCCTCTGAGTTTTGGATCTACAGATGTGGAGTTGTTTAAAGAGCTTTTTGTGACATGTTTTATAAAAGCTTGCAAAGATTGTTTCTTTTGTGCCTCTTATCTGCCTGTTTTCTTAAAAAATTTTTGTTTTTAAAAAAATTGATTTCAGAGAGAGGAAGGGGGAGGGAGAGAAAAATTGAAACATCAATGATGAGAGGGAATCATTGATCTGCTGTCTCCAGCACACCCCCTACTGGGGATGGAGCCCACAACCCAGTCCTGTCCTGACAGGAAATCAAACCATGAACTCCTGGTTTATGGGTTAACTATCAACCACTGAGCCATACCACAGGGCTGCCTGTCCTCTTTATGTGCTGGAAAAGTATTTCATTATTATTTAAAGCTCTGTTTTCATATATGTAATATCAAAGTAAATTGATGAAAGGATCAGGCCTTGAATCTTAATATGTTGAAGACTTTTTGCTGGCTAATGTTAAATCTTGGAAAAACAAGCAGAAATTTGGAATGTTACCATGAGATTTATAATAAGTTATTGATCTTTGATATATATGACTGAATTCTTTCTCAGTAATCAGTTAATTACAGTATCTGTTCAGAGTGATCTGACTCCTTGCCTGGGTGTGAATCGTAACAGTCATGGTTTTATTACATTGCAGATGTTAGCATAATCCTTGTGTTACTATCTTCAATATACAGATTCATCACTACTTTGATTTGTAAAGGCCTATTGGAAATACTGGACCCATGCAGTTCTTTTGATTCTTAAAAGTGTTTATTTATTTATTTATTTTTATTTTTTTAGTACAGACTAAGTTTTTAATCCATATTCTTTTGTTTTTTAAATATATTTCATTGATTTTTTACAGAGAGGAAGGGAGAGGGACAGAGAGTTAGAAACATTGATGAGAGAGAAACATCGATGGGATGTCCCACGGCAGAGGCTCCTGCCACCACTGCTGCACTTGCTAGCAGTGAGCCTGGCTCAGGGCTTCTTGCTGAGTGACATTCCCCCTGTGGGAGCACACTGACCACCAGGGGAAGCTCCTGCCTTGAGTGTCTACCCCTTGGTGGTCAGTGTGTGTCATAGCGACTTATCATTCTGCTGCCTGATTGGTCAGTTTGCATATTAGCCTTTTATTATATAGGATTACATATTACTTTAATGTCTCATTTCCCAATATATGACAGTCACTTTTTAAAGTATGTTTAGGCTGCCGGGCTGGTGTTCCTCAGTGGTTTAGCATCAACCTATGAACTAGGAAGTCACAGTTCGATTCCTGGTCAGGGCACATGCCCAAGTTGCAGGCTAGATCCCTAGTGTGGGGTATGCAGGAGAAAGCCGATCAATGATTCTCTCTCATCATTGATGTTTCTATCTTTCTCTCCCTCTCCCTTCCTCTCTAAAATTAACAATAAAAATATATGAAAGTATGTTTAGGCTAAAAATTTAGTCTTTTAGTATTACCCAAACACTTTAAATATTTGTAGAAAAAGTAAAAACCTACTTTTTCAATAGTTTATCAGTCTTACTACTGACTCCACAAACTATGAGAATAACAAAAGACCTACTTGTTTACTTCCTCTTAAATTCCAATTATTGAATCATAAATGGCACTCCATTTGAGATGATATTTTATGCAGAATATTTGGTGAATTATATTGAATTATTAGTATGATTTCTTCAGAGTTCTTAATCAGGATAAATCCTCTTTCATTTTTCAGGGTTACTGAGCTGTAGAATTAGATCTTGATGGCACAATTTATCTTCAGATGGCAATATGACATAATGGAGATTAGCATGGACTCTGAAAGTTGAGGAACCCAAGCTCAAATAATAAGCAACGTTCAGTGCTAGAAAACACTTATATTTAACTCCAGTTATGCATGAAATGTAAAAGTAGAGATCAAACTTGTTTACATATGTAACACCCAATGTAAGATGTAGAATCTTTTTCAAGATTTTATTTATTTATTTTTTAATTTATCTTTATTGTTCAGATTATTACAGTTGTTCCTCTTTTTTCCCCCATAGCTCCCCTCCTCCCATTTCCCACCCCAACCACTGTCCTTACCCCCCCACTGTCCTCATCCATAGGTGTACAATTATTGTCCATTCTCTTCACGCACCCCCAACACCCTTAACCCCCCAAAATTGTCAGTCCACTCCCCTTCTATGCCTCTGATTCTATTCTATTCACCAGTTTATTCTGCTCATCAGATTTTTTATTCACTTTATTCTTAGATTCACTTGTTGATATATATTTGTTGTTCATAATTTTTACTTTCCTTTTTCTTCTTCCTCATTCTCAAAGAATACCTTTCAGCATTTCATATAGTACTGGTTGGGTGATGATGAACTCTTTTAGCTTTTTCTTGTCTGTGAAGCTCTTTATCCGACCATCAATTCTGCACGATAGCTTTGCTGGGTAAAGTAATTTTGGCTGTAGGTTCTTGCTATTCATCACTTTGAATATTTCTTGCCACTCCCTTCTGGCCTGCAAAGTTTCTGTTGAGAAATCAGCTGACAGTCGTATGGGTGCCCCCTTGTAGGTAACTAACTGCTTTTCTCTTGCAGCTTTTAAGATTCTCTCCTTGTCTT
>PVJC01052373.1:0-11256 GCA_004026665.1 Murina feae
ATTACCCACCTCTGTGAATGAGAATTCACATTTTTAATTTTCCAAATGTCTAAGTGGATCTGGATCTCTCACTTTAGAATAAAAGATATGCATGGTTTCTTATACTGGCTGCTTTCTTCAAAGAGACAATGGAAGCAGAACTTACTGGTATTTGTAGATATAACTTGGGATCTAAACTCATTCCCTCACTTAGGACCATGTCAGTGGGCAGGTTTGCACTATTTGTAATTTTAATACAAAAGAGCAAGTTGGCATGATTTGAATAGAAATTTCTTACCAAAATTCCAAAGCAATGTTAAATGCGGCAACATGAGAACTTTATCATCTGAAAAAGATGCAGCAAATCTCGGTTTAACTTGCTTTTATGTTTGTTTGTTCTCTCCCCTCCTCCAACCTTTCTGGTGAGTATCAGGAGAATTTTAGGCCAAAAGGCGGAGGAGGGTGGGGAATTTGACTGAGAGTATTCCCAAATAACAAATCAGGAAGTTTGATTGTGAGGGAAGGGTAGCATCTGGAGAGGTCAAAGGAGGAGTTTTCACTAGTCAGATAATTGAGCATCATTAAGTGTTGATAGGAAAGAATGAGTAGAAAGAGATTAGTTAGTAAGATACAGGAAAGAGAATGAATAATCCAGGCACCTCAAACTCAATTATCTGAGGAGCCAGGTAGATAACCTAAATGAGTGAGGCAGTGGGATGTGAGAAACAGAGTGTTAGGAGCTGCAAGAGACTGGAGGGTTAAGCTCCTTCTATATGTTGGCCTGAGGCTGAGGGATGGTGGAACGGTTTTTGATTGCGATGGTAGTATACACACAAATACATGTGTTGGTCAAAACTGGTGGAATTATACACTGAAAAAGATAGATTTTTGCCTTCCATTTTCCCTTATGTTAAGTAAAATAAAAATAATAAGAAGAGAAACCTATGTGAGTTGGACATAAGGTGGTGGAAAGATTTGCCTCCAAAGGAGGAGAGCTATAGTCTCTATGGTAGCAAGAGGAAAGGTAGTAAAGAAGGGAAGGTGGGCAGGCAAGTTTATGAGAGAAATTTGAGGGGTTTGTGATCTGATGACCTCTATTTTGCCAGTGAAGCAAGAGGCCCAGTTATCAGCTTACTATGAGGTGAGAAATGGGAAGTGAGATATTTGAAGAAAGTGGTGATGATTTGATATAACCACAGAGGTGAATTCCAGAATAAGTGAACTAGAAAAAGGTGACAGGATTGTTAGGTAGTATTTCAGGCCCTTCTGAGGTTGGTAATAATAAAATTAATTAGTAATAATAATAGTGACTAAAAATAAAACTTTATGTTTTATATAAAGGAATTATGAAGGTAAAACTAGGGCTGGTATATGATTTCATTAAGGATCAAAACTACTACATTTTACTTGAGCATCTTGACTTGCGTGGTCATTGCAAGGTTCAAGATGGCCAACCCAGCTGTATCAGAAGACAAGAAGGGGGCTCTTCTGCTAAATCATATTTCTGCACCAACCACCCAACATTCTCCCTCAATTTGCTGGAACAAAGTCACATGACCACACCTGCATACAAGGGCAGTTGGGAAATGCAGTTTTTTATTCCTGGCAGCAATGTGTCCAATTAGGCATCCGGTGTTACTATTAAAGATTATATATTAGAGCATGGAGTTGATAGTCTCTACCATAGTGATCTGTCTTGCACTGTGCTATTTCTTCAATGGAGCATCTCAGGATGTGCCCATAGAGAAACCTGAGAGTTGACTTCACCAGAAGGGTTGGGGTTTTATCAGATTATAAAAGTGCTAAGAAGCAATAGCCAGAACTGTCTTGAGAGAGTGACTAAAATCATGAATCATGGATTGAAAGAAGGTTTGGGAGAAAAGTGAGAGCAAGAGGAAGTTGATGGGTGCAGGGAGAGTAGAGTCAGTAATGATGTGGACAGCCTGATGCCATGGAGAAAGGGGCCTGAGGTAGAAATTAAGCAGGTAAGTTTGAGTAGTAGGATGTCGTGGTAGAGTTAGGCTGTGGACAGATAGCTGCTAATTATCTTTTTTAAATTTTTTTTCTTTATTGATTAAGGTATTACCTGTGTGTCCTTATCTTCCCAATGGCCTCCCCACTCATTTCCCCCCTCCCCATGTCTGCATCCATTGGTTAGGCTTATATGCATGCATATAAGTTCTTTGGTTGATCTCTCCTCCTTACCCCCACCCTCCCCTACCATAAGAGAAGCATTGATCAGACCGATCAGATCATCAAAACTCAGAGGGAAGCTAATTATCATTTTAGAGAAGAGATGGGACAACGACACTCTGAAGCTCAAGAGGAGATCAGGGAGTGACAAGAATCCACTCTTCCCTGTTTCTCTCTCCTCCCCATCTACTTTCTACTTCTATGAGTCTGCATCTGTAGTATAAACTGAGGGTGCATTGAGCACATCACCTCACATTCCCTCAGCCCACTTTAACTCCAACTATTTCTGCAACAGCCAAGTGTGACCTGACAACATACCTCCTGGCAGGAGACAGGATAGCACTAAACCCCATCAGGAACCTCCCACACTCTGTCTGTGTTTCTCTGACCTGCTGGCTCTCACTCATTGGCAAACATAAAAAAGGGGAGAAAGTCAATACCCAGAGGCCAACCCTTGACTACTGGGGATCAGGCTCTGGTAAATAAATGCTCCCTTTTATCTCATTCAGGGCGGACAATTCTTAAGAACATTCTACTTGGCTCTCCAGAATATCCTAGCAGGACTAAGCCCCAAGCGCCCATAACAGTGACCAGCTTTATAAGATTTTTAAAAAATTGTGCTAACACATAACATGAAATTTACCACTTTAAAAGAATTTTACAGTGTATACTTCAGTGGCATCTAGTAGATTCAGTTGTGAAACCATCACCACTGGCCAGCTGCCAAATGTTTTCATCTCACACACCCTCAAAAAAACTTGTACCCATGTAGCCATCACTCTTCATTTCTCCCTAACCCAACACCTGGCAACTACGAAACTCTAAGAACTTGCCTATTCTAGATATTTCATATAAATGGAATCATACAATATGTATCCTTTTCTGGCTGGATTCTTTTACTTAGATATGTTTTTGAGATTCGTCCATGCTAAAGTGGGTATCAGCACCTCATTCCTTTGTTTGTTTGTTTGTTTGTTTGTTTAGTAAAACAAAATTTATTAGTACCTCATTCCTTTTTATGGCAGAATAATATACCATTGTATGGATATACCATGTTTTGTTTACCTATTCAACAGCTTATGAAAATGTAGGTTGTTTGCACCTTTGGCTATTGTGAATAGTACTGTTATGACCAATAATACACTTTTAAATTAAATTTATTAGGGGGACATTGGTTAATAGGATCATATAAGTTTCAAGTGTACATTTCTATGATAGAAAATCTGTATATTGCACTGTGTGCCCACCACCCAAAGTCAAACCATCTTCTGTCACCATTAGGCCCCCTCAAACCCCCACTACCCCCTTCCCACTGGTAACTACTGCACTGTTGTCTGTGATAGTACGTTTTTATATTGGCTTTTCCTCCTTTCCTGTTAGTGTGGGAGATAGAATGCTTTGAAAAAATCTGGAGCCTGACCAGGAGCGGGGATCAAACCTGTAACCCAGGCAAGAGTCCTTGACTGGGAATCGAACCCACAACCTTTCTGTGGTTGGGCCACTGCTCTGTCCATTGAGCAACACCAGGCAGGGCCCCTGACTCCTTTCAATCCTCATAAATACCTGGTGAGGTAGGCACTATTATCAAACCCGTTTTACAGATGAGAAGACTGTGTTGGGCCCAGAAAGACTATATGACTTACCTCAGGTCACCTAGGGGTGAATCTAGGTTCTAAAATGTGTTCCCTTTCTACACCTCATGTTATTGCCCATATAGGGTCTTGCCTTTTCCACTTTTACTAAAAGGATGGGTGTTGTTTCTCTACAAGGAGTAGGCACTCTGATCTTTTCTCTGGTTTCTGGACATTCTGTAGCTGCCTGTGTACATTCCACACCAAGTTTCTGTGACGAGGTTTCAGCCATGGCCCAAAGCCCCCTCTGATCTCTTGACAAAGGGATATGGAACAGGAGCATCCTTCCCTGGTTTGCATCTGATGGTTCTATGGCTCCTAAAACCCTGTCACAGGCCCAAGGACTCCACCTGGGCTTGACAATTACCTGCTTGTTGTTTTGGGAAGGTTCAAGTTACATGTGGAATGAACTCAAGCAACTCCCTGGACAACTTTTAAACCACAGGAAGAGCCATTAGGCTAGGTGATGGAAGGTTTATTTAGAACCTGACAGGTAGAACCAGGTTAAGATCCTTCTGCGTCAGTCTGTTGTGATGTTAATGATTGTCTTGGTTTGGATTCTCATTGTTTAGTCTCTCCTAACCAATGGGTAAAAATCATTAAGGTGAGGTGTGGCTGTTCTCTAACCTAGGCAAGGGGCCAGGTCGTTTAAGGACGGCTACATGGCTATGTCATTGTTTCAACACTTTCACCAGAGCCTTGACTGAGAGATGGTTTCATCACCTGAGGGGTGTTGGCTTGGGATCAAGGAAGAGCATCACTACTTTTACAGACACCTTGGTCTCCTTCTCTTGAGCTCCCACCTTTCCTCCCAATCCATTATTTATGACCCCTAAAATATCTGCAAATCCTAATAAAAGAGTAATATGCAAATTAGGCACCACTCCATCACAAAGATGGCCTCCCCCATGGCCACAAGATGGTGGCACCCATAGCCACATCCTATCTAATAAAAGAGTAATATACAAATTCGGCATCACTCCATCACAAAGATGGCCACGCCCATGGCCACAAGATGGCGGTGCCCAGTCTGGCTCAGCCCCACCACTGAAGTGGTCAGGCCTGTTAGCCAGGCAGGTGGTGGGGGAGGCATGGGGGCCTGAGGGGTGGAACAGGCGATCAGAGGGGGCTAGGAGTCCCCTGCCCAGGCCAGAGGCCTTTGCCAGAGGCCTCAGGCATGGGCAAGGGTGGAGCCGGTGATCGGAGGGGGCAGGGGCAGAGCCGGTGATCAGACAGGCATGAGAGTGCCCTACCCAGGCATAAGGCCTGGGCCAGAGGCCTCAGGCCTGGCCAGGGGCGGAGCCTGTGATTGCAGGGGTCTGGGCACCGGTGGAGCCAGCAAAGCAGAGGTCTGGGGGTCCCCTTCCCAGGCCTGTAGCCTTGGCAAGAGGCTGCCAGTGAGGCAAGGGCAGAGCTGATGATAGCAGCAGGCAGGATCAGAGCTAGTGATTGCAGAGGCCTGTGCTCTGTGAAGCCAGCAATTGGTGGGGTTTGAGGATCTTCTGTCCAGGCAAAAGAGTAATATGCAAATTAAACCTCACTTCATCACAAAGATGACAGTAGCCAGGGAGCTGTAGTGAGGAAGGAGGCTTGCGTTGCCCCGGCGATGGAGGAAGCCAAGATTCCCACCTGCACTGTGGGCCCTGAGCTCCGTTCAAGGCACAAAAGTTTTAATTACAGAAGGTAAATAAATCTAAGATACCTGCTTCCCGCTGGAGCCTTTGTGCAGGACCAAGGCAACAAAGTTTCAATTATAGAAGTTAAATAAATCCCAGATACCTACTTCCAGCCCATGGCCATGACCAGCCTGATAACGGCCCTCAGCTCCTCACCCAGGTTGGCCAGGTACCCCAGTATAGACCCCCACCCTGAAGGGGCTGTGGCCAGTTTGCAAACAGCCATCAGCCCCTTACCCAGGTTGGCCACACTCCCATGGGGTGAGGGTCTCCCCTGGGGGGTTTGACCAGCCCGCAAACAGCCATCAGCCCCTCACCCAGGCTGACCAGGCACCCCAGTGGTGAACCCCACCCTGAAGGGGTGTGGCCAGCCTAAAAACAGCCCTCAGCCACTCACCCAGGCTGACCAGGCACCCCATAAGGACACCCTTCAGGGCAAACCAGCCGAACCCCACCTGTGCACCAGGCTTCTGTCCTATATAATAAAAGGGGAATATGCAAATTGACCCTAATAGCAGAACTGGGAATGACTGGTCACTATGACACACACTGACCACCAGGGGGCAGATGCTCAATGCAGGAGATGTCCCCTGGTGGTCAGTGCACTCCCATACTTGTGGGGGAGCTCTGTTCAGCCACAAGCCAGGCTGATGGCAGCCAGCACAGTGGTGGTGGCGGGAGCCTCTCCAGTCTCCTCAGCAGCACTAAGGATATCCAACTGCAGCTTAGGCCTGCTCCCTGTTGGCAAGTGGACATCCCTTGAAGGCTCCTGGGCTGCCAGAGTGATGTCTAACTTCCAGCTTAGGTCCGATCCCCTGGGGAGGGGGCCTAAGCCAGCAGGTGGATATCCCCCGAGGGGTTCCAGACTGCAAGAGGGCACAGGCCGGGCTGAGGGACCTCCTCCCCCAAGTGCACAAGTTTTTGTGCACCGGGCTTCTAGTGAATCAATAAAATAGAGCTCTTGCGGAGACAGCAAATCAGGATTGTTATTAGAGGGGGGGGGATGAGAAGTCCTATTTCCTTGTAAACACAGCATCCTGAAATAGAGTATCTAGATAGTGTTTAAGAATGAGACAAGGTGCTCTAGCCAGTTTGGCTAAGTGGATAGAGTGTTGGCCTGCAGACTGAAGGGTCCCAGGTTCAATTCTGGCCAAGTTGCTCAGGTTGCGAGCTCAATCCCCTTGTGGGGGGCATGCAGAAGGCAGCCAATCAATGATTCCCTCCCATCCTTGATGTTTCTATTGCTCTCTCCCTCTCCCTTACTTTCTGAAATCAATTTAAAAAAAAAAAGAATGAGACAAGATGTTCTGGGGTGCCCTGTGACTTCAGCAACACCTCAGGGCTGGGGCAGGTGAGGTACTGAGTGTAACCATTAATCAAAGTTCCAAGGTTCAAAACAGCAGCTGTTCCTACTAGTGGGAGAGAATTACTCATGATCCCCTAACAATGACACTTATCTGTGGTCTCATAAAGGAGTAAAAAAGATGCTCCCCAGAGGGGCCTACTATCAGGACAGACATTATTTCCTTTATGTGGGTATATCGCAGGATCTGAATGTTAGTACTCACTCTTAACGTTTAACCTATAACAAATAAGATGACAGTATGGAATGAGAAGCTGAAAAAGGAGTCTGATTTCTAAGGCACTTGATATAAAAGTAGCAGAATTTCTGGATGACAGAGTTACTTTCAGGTTAACTAATTTCCCAGCACTAGTCCCCAAACTTGGCCATCCCAATTAGTTTTCAAACTAGGATGTCTGGACTGAGCGCCTGGGGCAGCTGCCTGCACTACATCAGGCCCAGGAAATACCACAGGTTTCCATCATAGTTTCAGGCTTGGTTAGTTGTTCTGGACAAAAGGACACTGGTTCTCCCAATGGCTTGTGTTCATCTGCTGACCAATGCCGTGGTTACTTGACTTCACTGTGGCATGAAATCACTGGCCTATAAAAGGAGTAGAGACAGGAAAGGGTTGTGTAAGGTTCAGGTCTCAAAGTCAACAGAAATGAGTTTCAGGTTGCTGGCTGAGTATACAGAGAAGGGAGTTCTGGCATTTCAGGGGCAGGGTCCACGCTGCCTGTATGGCCAGTCTGACCAGCAGCACACTCTCAGAGGAACTTCCCTCAAGTGCCAGCTTGATGGGTACAGTTTGGGTCCATACAGCGTCAAGGCATTTTTGTCATGGCACTTAGTTTTTCTTACAAGGCAGATTAGTGAAGTGTTGTGGGACTCAGCCCAAGCCTCAGAGCTACCGTGAGATTGGATTACTACAGGATTCTCAAACCTGAGTTTGAATCCTGACTCTACAATTAGCCTGTGCCCATGAACAAATTTCATCCCTTCTCTAAGCCTCTGTTTCCTCATCTTCAAAGGGAACAAAATAATAATATACCTCTACAGGTTGAGAGGATTTCAGGAGATAAAGTTTGAAAGCACTTGGCCCAGTGCTGGGCACAAAGTCAGCGCTTGATAAATAGAAGAGATTATGACTATTTAAAAAGCATGTATCTGCTCAAGTAGGGGCCCTTCTCTCTTATCAGCATTCCTTATTTGAGCTAAAGGAGCTCTTGGCTAGGACCACAGAGGCTGACCAGTTGGTAATGAACTTTATTACCTGTCATCTCATTTCATTTCTGGGTAGTTCACTCACTGTCCTAAAGGGCTTACCTATGGTGATTACCTCAGCAAATGACTCAGGTTTTGGGGTAATGAAGGAGGCAGGATTATGACTTGTTGACACCTTATTTGATATAATAATTTTAGAAGGGTGAAGGTGTTGGTTGAGAACCACAAGGCTGGGTCTAGCATCTGGAAATAGCTGAGCCTCACAGAGGACTTGAGTTACCACAAAAGTTTTCTTCTGAATGCAGGACAATGATGATAATTTACATTCTCTAGATTTCTAAATTCACCTGTCACATGACTGAGTGAATGTCTCCAATATCAGGGAGATAAAATATGTTACTTTTTTAAAAAGTTATTTATCTCAGTGTAAATGCAACAGAGAGGATTGAAGATAACAACTTTCTGTCATTAAATTCAAAGATTAGCTTTACTATCTTCTTCCCATTAATTAAAAGCTTAAATTTATAGATTGAGCCTAAAAATCTCATTGTATCCCATTAAATCCCATCCTAATCTGTGAGAAACTGATCTGTGTCTGCCATATTGACATAACCAACGTATCCCAAACTCAATTCATTGTTCCCCTTAAACTGCTTCTCCTTCTTATTTTGTCAATGGCTTTACAATGTTCTAGGGATCCTTTAAAAATGTAAGTCAAGCCCTGACTGGTTTGGCTCAGTGGATAGAGCATTGGCCTGCAGACTGAAGGGTCCCAGGTTCAATTCAGGTCAAGGGCATGCATCTTGGTTGTGGTCATATCCTCAGTAGGAGGTGTCCAGGAGGCAGCTGATTGATGTTTCTCATCGATGTTTCCAACTCTCTATCCCTCTCTTTTCCTCTCTGTAAAATCAATAAAGTATATATATATTTTTTAAAAATGTAAGTCAAGCCCTAGCTGGCTTGGCTCAGTGGGATACAGTGTCAGCCTGTGGACTGAGGGGTTCTGGGTTTGATTCTGGTGAAGGGCACATGCCCAGGTTGCTGGCTCCATCCCTGATAGGAGGCAGCCTATCAATGATTCTCTCTCTTTGTTGATGTTTCTATCTCTCTCCCCCTCTCCCTTCCTCTCTGAAATCAATAGAAATATATTTTTTTAAATGTAAGACAAATAATATCTTTATACACTGTAATATTCAGGTTTTCATATGAGTGAGAACCCAAACATAGAGATCTTGGTGTGATCTCTGATTCTTCAACCACCTTTCCTCTCTGTTCAGGAGTCACCTGGTCCTGTTGTTGTATCATCATCATACAGACTGGTTAAGATCCTGAGTTCCATCAGTAGACCCTCCTGGGTGTGATGCCTGGCTTTACCACTTACAGCTGTGCAGCATTAATCCTGTTACTTAACCTCTCTGTGCCTTAATTGCCTCATCTTTTAAATATGAAAAATAACAGTTAATTCATCATAGAGTTGCTGTAATAGTTAAGTGAGATAATGGGCCAGCAATTAGTAAGTACTTGATACAGTTCTGCTACCAATTTTATTATTATTACAAATAATCTAGGATGTGTTCCTTCCTCTCTATTTTATTGTAGCTGCTCCATTTTAAGGTCTTACATTTTTGTCCTGGGCTACAGATACTGATGTTTCATTTTATACTGCTTCCAGATTTCCCTCTTGTTACCCTGTCCTGCAGAGCTCTGCCAAACTGGTATTCCTGCCCTGGGAGTTGCCTAAATCTATCTGAATGTTTTTACCACCTTTTTTGGGCCCTCTCCTCAGTTTTGAGGAGGTGAAGGTGAGTAGAAGATATCCATAACTCAAGTCTTGCCATACTCTCTTTCTCTCCCTTCCTAGACCACGTAGCTTTCAGCTCCCTTTTCATCTTTTATGTTCTTCTCTTATGCCTATCTTCTTCTTTTGTACTCCAGTGTCATGACCTAAAGATAAAGGCTAAATAAATGACCTAAGGGAACATTGAAAGGGTGTGAGAAAGTTCTGTCTCCAAGAAGTTAAACACCCACAATAAGAGATACTTGTTTGGTTGTTTACAGAGTGCCAGGTATTGGGAATACAACAATGAATAAGATACTATCCCTGCCCGTAAGAAGCTTCGATCTGGAATGAGAAGACAGACTAGAAAACAGGTTATAACTCAATATGGTGAGTGAAATATGGATGGTATTTACAAGGTTCTATGGCAATACAGAAGGGCAATCCATACCATCCTGAAAAGGGGTTTAGGGCATAATGGATTAGAATCAGGGAATGCTTCCCAACGGTAAGCTTTGAAAGTCAAGTAGGAGTTGTATTACCAAGGTTGGGATGGTGTGAGAATAAGGCAAGAGGGGCAGTGTCAAGAACCCAACTGGGAGTCCAAGTGGAGGAAGTGAGCTGAGTGGTTATGTGGTCAAGTCTTGGAGACCAGTAGAGCTTGCAGCATGGCTGACCAACTGAGGAGCAGATTGCAGAATTCAAAGAAGCTTTTTCACTATTTGATAAAGATGGTGATAGAACTATAACAACAAAGGAATTGGGAATTGTAATGAGGTTTCTCAGGCAGAATCCCACAGAAACAGAGTTACAGGACGTGATTAATGAAGTGGATGCTGATGGTAATGGCGCAATTGACTTCCTAGAATTTATGAGAATGAAATTTGCCTCAAATCCATTCCAAGTTGTATATTTGTTTTCCAATAAAAAAATGTACCCCTCTCCCTTCCCAAAAAAGGTAGAGCACTGCAAATAAAGAAGTGGAGGCATGAAACAGTATTGTGTGCTTTAGGATCTAGTGTATAGCTTAATATAAATGGGCTATCACATAAGAAGATGAGGCATTTGGGCTTTATGAAAAAGCTGCTAATGAAGCATGTTTACACAGTAAGTCTAATAAATATTAATATAGAAAGAAATAAAAATCAGGAGGGGGGGAAAAAAGACAATGGGTCCGAATGAAAGTGGCTCCAGGAGGGGCTCTGGGAGCCAGGAGCAGCCAGGCTTGGGGTATCTCACAGAGAATTTGCCCCCTTTATTCTTTTTTTCAACATATTTTTATTATTGACAGTATTACAGTTATCTCCCATTCCCCCCTTTAGTCTTTTTTTCATTGATTTTTTTTTAGAGAGAGAAGAAGGGAGAGAGGAGAAGAAGAAGAAGAAGAAGAAGAAGAAGAAGAAGAAGAAGAAGAAGAAGAAGAAGAAGAAGAAG
>PVJC01052374.1:0-11186 GCA_004026665.1 Murina feae
AGCAGCGCCTGCTGCAAGCTGGGCGCTAGCAGTCTGAGCAGGAAACTGCTTATCTTCGCCATGCAGATGGCAGGAGGGCAGGAGGGCACAGCAATATGTCTAGATGTATTCTTTAAAGTATACAGTTAATTTATTTGAGACATTGTTTATTAATTGAGTTACAGAATAAATAATACGAGAGGAGGTTGTGAATTAATTGTGAGAAGTATTTCGCAGAAGATAGCATTTAAATAGAATGGAGTAACCTAAAAGTTTAAAAAGCAGAAGATAAAGGAACTTCCTTGATAACCAACTGGAAAGTAATTTCAGTTCCTACATATTGAGTTTATTTCCCTCCTATAAAAGATTATTTTGTTTGTGTTTTTGCTTATCTGGATGACAATCCGTGGCAGAGGTGTAATGTTATAAATATGGCTTCACAGTCTTTGCCTTTCATTAAAAAAAAAAACACACACATTATTACTTTTATGTGCTATGGAAAGTTACTTTAAAAATTGAACTATGTAAATGTACTATACTATCTAGCTTGTATTATAGGTGCTTTCAGAGTACAAGTAAAAGTTTTAATTATATGGTTCCATATAAATATGATGATTTCTCATTCTATTTCTTTAAAAAAATGACATCGGGCCAAATGTCTTTAAGCCTTTAGACTCTTTATGAAGTGTTAGCTGTACCCGGCCACGCGTTGCTGTGGCTCAGTCTGGTTTAACGGAAAAGAAAGAAAAGCGAAAGCATCCATTTCTAATATGTTTAACTGCACAATGCTTGTGGGTATACAATATTTTTTGTTGTTCTATTGTCTGTGCAGATATAGAGATTGTCTGGTTTGCCGACTCTAGAACATACAACATATAATCGTCCATGTGAGAAGCAATCCTGTCTAGATCTAAACCATAAAATTCTAAAGATTGGCCCTGAGCTTGTTGATGGTGATTGCAAATGCCAATCGAATTGGGAATTGCAATCTCTTAAATTGAAATGGCATATCCGTTGGAATCCTAGGAATGCGAGGAATGAGGACATCTTCACCTTTGAAAGGGCCTGTCAAGATAGTTGCTTCTATGATGTTGCTCATTATTTTTTTTACTGCAAGCTATGTGCCATTGCAAAGCTTTGGGTGATTGATATTTCCCAACATGATAATTGGCACACCAATTTTCAATTGCGGTACGTGTGGTGGCATCCCTGGCAGATCGAGTGAATTCAAAAATTCTGTCGGATAATTAACCACTTCATCTGCTTCTACAACAGTGTCGATGGACTTGTATGTGACTGCCTCGTTTTGAATGTTAGACTGAATAATATTAAGTTTGCAGATGTCTTTGTTCTTGGCCGCAAGAATAGCTCGTTCACTCAGCCAATCGTGATTCTTATAATTGATTTGAATATTGGGAAATACTTTTTCAACCAATTCTTCCTTTGACGTCACTAAATTGCATGGATCGTAAATCGGAAACATTGAAATGGAATCGTAAAATATTTAGTATATCTTGTGTTGCTTTTACATCCAACAGATGGCACTGCTTTTCAATAAAAGCATTTTTTTATGTTTTTCAAAAAAAGCATGCACTGGGCCCCTAGTTTATATATAAACACATTTGACTCTTACCCCTATAGGGAACAGCTTTGTCAACTAAACTACAGTGTTCAGGCACAGTTCTTTTAGCCTTAAGCATCATAGACTCCACTGTTTTCCAAATTTATTTAAATAAGCACCTTGTTTCTCTAGTTTCTTCATTGAGGATGTTTTCATACAGTTGTAATACTGACAGATTCTTTTGCCACAGTTTGGATTCTCCAATATGCTAGAAAAATTTGTTTAATATTTGTATACATTAAGGTTTACTCTTTGTGCTAAAAAGTTTATAAGTTTTTTTATAAATGCACAATATCATTTATTCATTATTATAGTATCACACAGGATAGCATCACACCCTCAAATAAACTGTTTTTAACTTATTAGAGCCTTCTCTCCTCTTCCTGAACTCCTAGACTTCTTTACTGTCTCTATTAGTTTTAACTTTCCCAGAATGTCATATAATCTGAATTATATAACCTTTCCAGTCTGTCTTCTTTCATATAGAAGTATGCATTTAAGGATGCTTCATATCTTTTTGTGGGGTGATAGCTCATTTATTTTACCACTGAATGGCATTTCATTGTATGAATGTACCACAATGTGTTTATCCATTCACCGATGAAGGACATCTTGGTTGTTTCCAGTTTGGTAAGATGTCCAGATCCTTTGCTCATTTTTAAATGGGTTATTTGTCTTCTTATTGTTGAGTGGTATTTAGGACAAGAGAGACTGAGTGCTGCAGGTCACAGGGATAAGACTCACTAAGCAAAGAAGGCCAGAGGGTGGGTCTGAGTTGGGTGTTGCTGGCAAACAGGGCTCCAGAAGAGCGAACAACCATCATGGATTGCTTTCATGCCAGGGCATATGATCTCTTTTTAAGTTACAAAGCAATGAAGCTAACAGAATAAAAAGGTTAAAATTTAATTTTGAAAAACTTTTTAAGCACTAATTCTATTATTTTGCTATTTTTTCCTAAATTCAAACTTATCCTATAGGCACCAACATTTACATGGAATATGTAAACTTAGAAACTGATATAACCTAAACATTACCTAAATCTATAAACTTTATTTCAAAATCAATTTACATAATATGTAAACAAACAGGCTTTCAGTCAAAGTTTAATCAAGTTATTAAATATTAATATAAAACTGACATGTCTTCTAATTTGTGTAACTGCTACTGATCAAAAAAACTTTTAATTACTTTGTGATTTCAAACCTCATTTGTCTTCTTCAAGTAACTGGAAAATATTCTATAGATAAAAATCATAAAAGTCAATTTATAAAATGTACTCTTTTAAGCTTATCTCAAATTGAGAAAATACATTTCAACCAGTTATCTCTAAATTTATTTAAACTTTTTAAAAAATGTATATTAATCTTATTTAACATTTCAAATGCACTTAAAGATACTTCAATATTATTTGGCAAAGAATACTAGTATTTAAAATATTTAAACATTTCTAGTAATATCTGGTAATATAAGTATGTCTTAAATATAAGTATGTCTTATAATAAGACAAAAAATATAAGTATGTCTTAAAATAAGACAAAACTATAAAATTTGTCATCCAAAGAAGTACAGTTTTAAGAAAAAGGGGCAATAATAAAAATCTTAATGATAATAATAATGAGACAATGTACATAAGCCTAGACCAAGGGTTAACTGTAACCATAATTTTAAAAATGAGTAAAGCAAAAGTTTTCTAATTACCTAACATTAACTAGCACAAATATAAAAACCTATCATTTAGAGTAGGTACTTAATAAACTGTTTATCAAACTGCTGATACTCACTTGATCTTATTAATAAAGTTTGAGAAACTATATATAATAGCATTTTTTATATTATGAAATGATTAAAAATATATTGAAAAATGCCGTAACCGGTTTGGCTCTGTGGATAGAGCGTCACCCTGCGGACTCAAGGGTCCCAGGTTCAAATCCAGTCAAGGGCATGTACCTTGGTTGCAGGCACATCCCCAGTAAGGAGTGTGCAGGAGGCAGCTGATCAATGTTTCTCTCTCATTGATGTTTCTAACTTCTCCCTTCCTCTCTGTAAAAAAATCAATAAAATATATTTAAAAATACATATTAAAAATATTTTAAAATGATCTCCTGGCAAAAATATTTTAAAATGATCTCCTGGCAAATTCCCTGCAAAGCTACAGTTAAACATTAGTTGCTTTTGTGTAAGGCCACATTTTCCACAGTCTGTTCAAAGCATGTCAGATTGTCAAATACCACTGGTTATGTCACAGTCTCAGGGAAATGTCCTACTTGGGGTTTAAGACCTTCTGATAGAGACATTTCGTGATTGTTTTTCCTGTTTTGGAAAGTAAATAAGATTAAAAGGCCTTACCTCTTGCCTGTTGTTTATAAGCAGGGGTAAGCAAAAGTGCCTCTTTCCAGAGATAAGTATCTGTAAGAAGGAAGGAGAAAGAGAGTAATGTCTAAAAGATTGTCCTTTAAAACTCCTGTATTTAGAAATCATGTCTGTTTGATTTTTATAAAAGCAGGGGGGATGTTTTCTTTTTTATATATCAAATAAGACAAAGCAATGCTGAATTTCACCACAGATGCATAATAATCTGGGGCTATCAAGATGGGGGAAATAGCCTTGGCCAGTTTAGCTCAGTAGATAGAGTGTCAGCCCTTCGACTGAAGAGTGCTGTGTTTGATTCCAGTCAATGGCGTGTACCTTGGTTTCAAGCTTGATCCCTGGCCCTGGTTGGGGCCCACATGGGAGGCAACTAATCAACGTGTCTCTCTCATCTCTCTCTCTCTCTCTCTCTCTCTCTCTCTCTCTCTCTCTCTCTCTCTCTTTCTCTCTCTCTCTCTCTCTCTCTTTCTGCTCCTCCATTCCACTTTCTCTAAAAATCAATGGAAAAAAATATCCTTGGGTGCAAGATAACAAACAAAAAAAATGGGGAAAATATTACTAGTTAATAGTATCCAGAGGAAGTAGCTTCAGATGATATTTGCCAGACAGGCATGGCCCCCAATAGGGGAGCACAGTTTTTAGCTTGCATGGAGAGAACTGGTAAGTGTTTTGGTAAACTATTGATGAATAACACGGCACCCCAAACTTAGTGGTTTAAAGCAACGATTTTACTATTGTCCATTTTTCCATAGTTTGCGTTCAGCTGGCTTGTTCTTCTGATCCCCATGGTGTCAGGAAGGACAATAGTTATCTGGAAGTTCAACGAGGCTGTATGGTCCAAGATAGCTCATTCACATAGTTTCCAATTGGTACTGTCTATTGACATGAGACTCAGCAGGGTTCATCAACCATAGGGTTCTCTATGCGGCCTTTCTCCATAGATTTGTCTTTTCCCAGCATTGCTACTGGATTCTGAGGGGCAGCAGGAGGTAGAACCTACTTGTCGGATTCTCCAGAAGATCTGAGAAGTTTGTGGTACAAGTTGTTTATTAGGAATCAGCACCTAAGGGGGAAGAAAGGTAAAAAATATAAGATTGGGTAAAGGAAAGGCAAAAATCAAACTGTGATGCAGCTGACTTTCTTGCAGACATCACACATCAGGACAAAATGTCCAGACCTTTATACACTTTCTTTATTTAGTCCTCAGGAAGGGCATGACCTCAGATAATCCACGTTTCTACAAATGAAGCCAATGCTGAAGAAGCCAACACCTGACATCTGTCTGCTGTGCTGTCTTCATTACTCACTGCTGAATAGCAAGTTCTTCCCTGAAGTCTGATCTGAGTAGCATCACAGATCACATTACCAATCACCTTAAAGCCTGGTGCCAAAACTGCAGTTTGGCACCAATTCCATGGCCTTTTGACTGATCAGAGTGAGTAACAAAAGCAGGTCATATTCAAAAAAAGGGAGGGGGGGATAAATTCAATATTTTATATTGGGAGTTGCATGCATAGACATCTAGAGGAGGGATTTGGAAAGGTACTCCAGATTCTGCCCTCAGGCTGTAAGAATTCACACACAAAGTACACTCACCACCTCCCAGTACCCTCACAAATTTCCATCCCATTATGGGATCAGCTCATACCCAAGGCTCTTGTCATCTATATCAGAGCCAGATGTAGATGGGGTGGATTTCTGAAGTTCCTCAGGAATACCAGTGAACTAAAAATTAAATCACGCCAAAGAAACCATCATCTGTCCCACAAACACCCAACATACAATAATGATGAAAGGGCACGGCAGCCACAATGGAATCTTCCAGTATAAAAGGGTAAAACAGAAGACCCATAGCGATTCTGCAATCCAGCAGGGAGGTTACCATTATCTCTGTCTCCGGGGAAAGAATTTTTCCTGATTAGGGACAACTTATGCTCCTTGAGCATGGTTGCCATGGCTTGGCCTCCTGTTTCATCCTTACTCTTCTGTAAGAAGTGGAACGTATTTGCAGCTGAGTAGTTTTCTCAGCTTGTATCCCGTTCGCTGGAGATAAGAGCACAGAGGTCTTTTTCATTTAGAACTATCTCTGTGTCTTCTAGTTCACACTGTTAAAATTTCTGTTAAAAATTCTGTCCTTCCTATGTATCTATACTACACTTTAAGACAGACTTTTTTAAGACCCACTTCTCTCTACTTTGGCCTTAGAAACAGCGCTGTGGGGACAATATCATTAAGCTTCCTGAAATCCTTCTTTTCTAGCCAAATGGACTAAAAAGGTACTTTCTTAAGACTTTTAGAAACTCTATTGTCTAGTTGAGGTCAACAAGGCAAGCCCTTAAGAATCTTAAAAGCTGTATTGTCCAGCTGAGAGGGTCTATGTGACAAATCCTAATCTTTCTAAAGGTTGAACAAAGTCTGTCCACCCCACACTTGAACTGATCCTCATGCTGTGGCTGTTTTTCTGGCAGCACTCTGGATTTGCTCTTTACCCCAAGGCTTTAATTTACTCTGAAAACTTTTTGTGTGCTGAAAGAATTGAATATCAAAATAATTTATGTTTCAACAGGGAAATCCTTATTTGAAATATTTCTTCTAGATCAGAGGTTGGTCAACTATGACCCCGAAGTCAAATCCACATTGTCATCTGCTCTTGTCAATTTTTTTTTAATTGGAGCACAGCCACATTTATTCACTTACTAGGTGTACCAGTTAATAATGCGGATTTTTTTTTCAATAGATGGAGTTACACATATGTTGATATATATGTGCAGTTTGAGTTTGATATGTATGCTATTTTGTTATATTAACAGCAAGCTTCAAACTTCATATGTCAAATTTGCTGAAGGTGTTAACATCATAGATATTTTTACACTTAAAAATGTCAAATTTTGTGCCTAAAAAAGAGCATTTGCGGGAAGTTATAATTCATTATTTTGAAGAAAAAGTTATCATATATTTTGGGAAGCTTATAGTGTACATGCTCCATCTCAAGATACTTATAAACGCTGGTTTAAATGCTTTAAAAGTGATGATTTCGATGTGAAAGACAAAGAACATCCAGGTCAACCGAAAAAGTTTGAAGACCAACAATTACAGGCATTATTGGATGAAGATGCGTGTCAAACTCAAAAACAACTTTCAGAAAGGTTAAATGTTGCTCAGCAAACAATTTCCATTCATTTTTCTCATTGTTCAAGCAATGAGAAAGATTTTAAAGGAAGGAAAATGGGTGCCACATCAACTGAACGAAAGACAAATGGAAAACCAAAAAGTTATCAATAAAATGTTGCTTCAACGGCATGAAAGAAAAGTCTTTTTTGCATCAAATTGTGACTGGTGATGAAAAGTGGATTTATTTTGAGAATCCCAGACACACAAAAGCATGAATTGATCCAGGTCAACCATCAATATCGACTGCAAGGTGTTATAGTTACAATTGTATTAGCCATAAGACCCTCAAATTCGAATATTGTAAACTGTGTGAAGTGACATAAACAAACTCTGTACTTTCCCAAATGAGTGAACGCCCAAACTTGTACCCTTAGAACCTTATCACACAAGCTCAGAAGGCCACAAGCCTGGCAGCCACCGATAAGGACCAATGTGTTTACTCAACCACACAAAAACCCCGGACTTTTGACACTCAGTGTCTCCTGCTCCGAGAGAGGAGGACTCCACGTGGATCTGCATGAAGGCCCGAGGACTCTGCTGCCCGTGACCGAGCTGTGTCCTTGTGGGTGTGCATTGCCAGGTGGTCGTGCTAGTGCTAGGACCACTCCAGACTGGTAATAAACCCTTGTGTGATTGCATACTAACTGTTGTCTGTGTGTGATGTTTATGACTTGGCTCGGCTGCCTCACACCTTAAGTTCCCGGAGGGATGCCATTATTGCTGACTCCAGGACACCTGCGTTTGTCCAGACTCAGGCCGAGGCAATAAGTTATTATAGAGCATTGGGGTCAACTGGAACACAAGGCCAAATGGCTTCAGAAAGAAGACAATACTTTATGTTTGTTGGGATTAGGAAGATGTGGTGTATTATGCACTTCTAAAACCAGTTGAAACCGTTAACACTGATCGCTACCAATAACAGATCATCAATTTGAACCATGCTTTGATCATGAACTGACCAGAATGGGCCAGAAGACAAGGCCAAGTAATTTTGCTTCATGATGATGCACCATCACACACTTCAAAACCAGTTAAAGTAAGGAGACCAGACGTCCAGCTTTTGGCGGGACAGTCCCGATTTTTAACAATTTGTCCCGAGTCCCGTGGCATTTTAAAAAAATCCTGATTTTTGGAAAGAACGCATGACAAGCTAGGGAACGGTGGGAGAACGGAAAGGGAAGATACGGTTTTCGGCGGCCAAGCGGTCAATGGTGTCTTGCTTTACCAATGTTAAAATCTGGTCACCTTAAGTTAAAGACACGTTAAAAGATCTTGCCGGGGAAGTATTAACCCACCCACTGTATTCACCAGACCTTGCTCCTTCAGATTACCACTTGTTCCCATTGATGGCACACACACTTTCTGAGCAGCACTTCAAACCATACAGAGAAGTGGAAAATTGGGTTTCTGAATGGTTTGCCTCAAAACAAGAAAAGTTCTATTGGGACAGTATCCACAAATTACCTGAAAGATGGGGGAAATGTGTAGCTACCGATGGGCATTACTTTAAATAAAGCACTCTTGATGTTTCTCTTGAAATTATCGTGTTTTCTTTGATTACAAAATCCATCATTATTAACCAGTACACCTAGTATATATTTTCTATGCCTGCTTTTGCACTACAACTGCAGAGTTGCTATAGATACCATAGAGCCTGTAATTAGTAAAATATTTATTATCTGGCTTAATATAGAAAATGTTTGCTGACCTGTATTCTAGATACTACTTGCAAATTGAATAATTTCTTCTTTAGTTCATTTCACCCTACTATGATCATTACACTGAAATAAACCAGTTGACACATAAATATTCTGCCTAGAAACTTCCTTAGCCAAATACACAAGGTCATTGTATATATTGTCTATCTTTTATACTGCCACAAGTTACTGCATTTTCCAAACATTCTCCCTCTACATAATTGGACAAAAACTCACCTCTTCTCCAGGCTCAACAATTTTCTCACTGTCTTACCAGCTTCCATTTATTGTCTCTTTGAGGCTCTTGTGGCCTGCACCCACTGCCTGGTTCCAAAGTCAATGCTACACATTTTAGGGTGTTGTTACAGTAGCACCTCACTTTTGGGTAATTCATTTCTGTTTTGGTTATCTATTGCTGCAAAACAAGCCATTACAAAATTTAAAGTTTTAAAATGACCGTTATTTTATTACCTTTAGTGATTTTATATGTTATTTGGGTGAGAGGGCTGCTTCTGCTCTTCATGTCAGCTGGGGCTATAATCATCCGGTGGCTCAATTGAATTTAAATGGCTAAGATGGCCGCATCAGTGATGTATTGCTGTGTAAAAATATTATTTCAAAATTTAGATGGTTGAAACAGTAAAAATTTATTACCTCACAGCTTTGGTAGATTAAGAATCTGGGAGCAGCTTAACTGATTGGTTTCGGCTCAGGGTGTCTCCTGAGGTTGCAGTCAAGCTGTCTACTAAATTGAAGTCATCTGAAGTCTATGAAATCTACGTGGTGTGTTTTCAGGCAGGCCTCAGTTCCTCACCGCGTAGGCCTCTCCATGGGCCGCCTGATTGTCCTCATGAAATGGGAGCCGGCTTCCTGAATGAGAAAGGGCCACCAAGATGAAAACTACAGTGCAATTTATAATTTTATAATCTTTGGAGGGAACCTATCATCACTTCTGTGGTATTCAGTTGGTCATACAAACTAGCCCCAGTATGTATGGGAGGGGACTTCACAAAGATAGGAACAACAGAAAACTACCTTGTTTGGGTATCATATCGGAGACTTGCTGGCTACCAGGAAACTCCTGTGGCTGCTGATTAGTACTTGATGTAGTGAGTCTCTGTTTTCAGATTTGTGATTCTGCCTTCTACCTAGGATTCTCACAGCATAGAGGCTGATTTCCAAGAGGCAGCAAGTGGATGCTTCTGGTTCTCTTTGACCTGGGCTTAGAAATTCCAGAATGGCCTTCCGCTACATTCTATTTGGTGAAGCTAATCAAAGGCCATCCCAAAATCAAGGGAAGCAGAAGTAAGCTCCATCTCTTGATGTGAAGTGTGGCAGGTATTAAAACACTTTTTTTTTTTGCAGGAAATGAGTAAACTGAGATCCACCAGGGAGACTGTCAATGGACATGAGGAAACAGACATTGGAACCTCTAGTTAGAACCGGCAAAAATAAAAATGTTTTACGTCGTTGTCGTGTGTGTGCCGCTCATAAACTACGCAGTGAAACGCGGTACATGTGCAAGTTTTGTAATGTACCCCTGCACAAAGGAAAGTGTTTCGAACGCTACCACACAGTGGCGGGAAAATGCCCGCTTATTAACAAGGAAGGGAGGGATCGTTGGGGAATACCTTTGAAGGTTAGCTAACGTAGGAAATGAATAGCCAATTTCATTTCCCTTCTGTCTTCTACCCTATTGCAGGAGCTTCCCATTGGACTGTTCCATCTGGAAGTCAGAGGGCAAGGATGTCCATTGAAGCAGTCCCTAAAGGTCAGCCTTCTGGGCCACAAAGAGGATTTTGAAGGAGTGCAAATAAAACTAGAAGAGCAACGAGAAAATCACCATCACAGTTCTGAAATATAGGTAGTCCCAGAGGAATTTTATTTTTCAATATTATATAACTAGGGGCCCGGTGCACAAAAATTTGTGCACTCAGGGTGCAGGGAGTCCCTCAGCCCAGCCTGTGCCCTCTCACAGTCTGGGACCCCTCAGTGGATGTCCTATGATGGCTCCAGTCTGCCAGGCGCCTTCTATGTGTGTGTGTGTGTGTGTGTGTGTGTGTGTGTCACCACTGGGGACCTGCCCCCAGCCGCATCTGAGGCTCAGAGCAGTCCTCCTGTGTGTGTCTACCTGCCGGGGGCCTGCCACCAAGCACACTGTGGAGGCTTGGAGCAGGCACCCCCTCTATGATGATCTCTCAGACTCTTGCCCTCCCCTGCATGTTGTTCTCTTTTTTGAGCTGTGGCCAGGGCTGGGTGTGGCCTGCCTCCCAAGCTTGCCTACTGCCCATCTTCCTCCAGCCACCAGAAAGCAGGGAAAACCCCGCCTCGTGGTCAGGCCAGCCTTTTCC
>PVJC01052375.1:0-11160 GCA_004026665.1 Murina feae
TCAATTGCTAATGTCTGCCTCTTTCTCTTTAACAATCCTCTTTGTCACTAGAGAAGAATGAGCACTCTCTTTAACTTGATATCTTTCCTCTCCTGACTCATACGGGAAAGGAGGAATACCCAGCCTCTCTCAAGCTTTGACCAGTGATCTTTCAGTTATTCCTTAGGGAAGATGTTAGCAATTTATTCATTATGAAATTTCTGCATGGGGAGTGGTCCCCTCAGCCCAGCCTGCACCCTTTACAACCTGGGATCACTTGGGGGATGTCCTACTGCCTGTTTAGGTCCGATCCCTTGGATCCAGCCCAAACTGGCAATAGGATATCCCTCTCACAATCCTGGACTGCAGGCTTATAATTGTTAACCTGCCTGGTTACCCCTAACTGCCCCCCACTGCTAACCAGGTCATCCCCAACTGCCCCCTCTCTGCTGGCCTGGTTGCTCCTAACTACCTCCCACTGTTGGTCAGGTCACCCCCAACTGACCCCCTGCTGGCCTGGTCACCCCAGCCAGCCTGCTGTTCAGTTGTTTGGTTGTCCTTCACTAACCCTCCTGCCAGCCTGGTCATAAGCAGTCATCTTGTGAGGGCATGAGGGTTAATTTGCATATTACCTCTTTATCATATATGACTAGTGTCAATCATTGATTCAAATAGAATGATTCCCTCTTATAAAAGGAAGCCTTCAATAAACCAGATATATAATGGCTATGAGACCAATTTTATGGTTCTATAGCAACAGACTTCCCTCTCTTCTAAGAGTAAAGATGCACTTCCCTACTTTCAAGAGGTTCCTTAAGGATGCAGAAAAAAAATTACAAATTTAGGCTAGCTTGAGAAAAATATTGTGATTTCTAAGCATAGGGAAACATTGTATACATATTAGAAATGTGATGAGCTAATAAAAATTATATGAAAGCAAATATCCCCCCCAGTGATATGAACATTATAAGTTTTTAAGATTATAACTAAATACCAAAAGATAACATAGAAGAAAATTTAGATAATTTTGACTTTGGCAATAAATTTTTGATACAATGCCAAAATGACACTCCATGAAAGGATGATAAGTTGGACTTCATCAAAATCAAATATGTCTTCTCTGTGAAAGACACTGTTAAGAGAATAAAAATAAAATCCACAGACTGGAAGAAAATATTCAAAGAACACCTATCTGAAAAATAACTTATTTTGAAAATATCAAAGAGCTCCTAAAACTCAACAATAAGTAAACAAGCCAATTAAAGTGAGTAAAAATATATGAACTCATCAATATAGACAGATGCTACATAAGCATATGTAAAGATGCTCAACATCATATATCATTAGGGAGTGAAAATTAAAATGAGAGTCTGATACCACCACATACTTTTTAGAATGTCAAAAGTCCAAAACACTTTTAGAATGTCAAAAGTCCAAAACACTGAAAATTAAAATGAGAGTCTGATACCACCACATACTTTTTAGAATGTCAAAAGTCCAAATGCTGGTGTGAATGTCGACCAATAGGAACTATTCTTCACTGCTGCTGAGAAAGCCAAATGGTAAAGCCACTTTGAAAAACTGTATGGCAGTTTCTTACAGAGCTAATAGAGGATTACTGCACCATTCAGCAATTGTGTTCCTAGGTATTTACCCAAATGATTAGGAAATGTATGCCCATTGAAAAGCCTGCACATGAATAGATACAGAAGCTTAATTTCTAATTGCCAAGTTTGGAAACAATCTATATAGCCTTCAATAGGTGAATGGGTAAAATAAATCATAGAATATTCATAATGCAGTATTATTCAATGATAAGAAAACATGATCTGTCAAGTCACAAAAAGGCGTGGAGGAACCTTAAACGCATGTTACTAAGTGAGAAAAGCCAGTCAGTTTGATTTCAACTATACTGCATTTTAGAAAGGCAAGAATATAGAAATAGCAAAGAGATCCATATTTGCTAGGATATGAGAAGGTGAATAGGTAGATACAGGATTTTTACGGAAATAAAGCTATTCTATAGGATACTGTAATGATGAATACATGACATTTTGCATTTGCCAAACTCCACAGAACTGTATAATACAGTGAACCCAAATGTAAATGATGGTCTTTGTTAATTATAGCATAATACTAGTTTATCAATAGTAATAAATGTACCACAAAATGTTAATAATAGGTAAACAAGAGGTATCGGGGAGAAGGAATATATAGGGACTCTGTATTTTCTGCTCAATTTTTGTGTAAACCTAAAATTGCTCTAAAAAATAGTCTATTAAAAATAAATATACTGCCTTGACCCATGTGGCTCAATGGATTGAATATTGTCCCATGTATCAAGAGGTTACCAGTTTGATTCACTATCAGGACACATGCCCAGGTTGGGGGCTTGATCCCTAGTAGAGGGTGTGCAGGGGGCATCTTATCAATATTTGTCTCATATGGATGTTTCTATCTCTTTCTCCTTCTTCCTTCCTTTCTTTTTTAAATCAATTTTTAAAAATCTTGTTAAAAGTTAAATACATGCACTATCAGCTCCAACTCTTGAAGCTATCATGTCCAATATTTCTGTGTATTTTTAAATCATATATGTATCTGAGGGTCCACATGAACAATAAATAAATTCAGGGTAGGATAGAAAATTCTCTGATAAGAACATTAGTGTTTTAATCTGACAGAAGACATATTTTTATTAGAGATTATTTTTGTTTGCTTTGTACTTGTGTGGTTTTTTGTCTTTGCAAACAACAAGATGCCATTTAATATCCTGGAACAGATGCTTGTCAAATGTTTTTACTTACCATCAAAGCACTCAAGACATATAATATCATCACACCAATATAATTTATTTTTGTTAAGGTACTTTGCCTTAAGTTACTAAAATAAATTTAGTAGTCTAAATGTAGAATTGAATTGATGGTTGAGTAGGCAACAGGATATCCAAGTTGCTCAAAATGTCCAGTGTTCAAAACTATCACAATGAGCCAGGTAAAGGGGGAGGTGGCAGAAATCAGTTGGTTTATTGTTGTCTCCTCTATAAGTTAGGAGTTCAGTAACTTTACTTAAATTACAGAAGGCAAAAAGTGATGGAAAGATTTGACAATATAAAGACCATAGAAACCTCATACGATGGTTACTGATAATAAAATAAATAATGAGTTAGATTATAAATAAACTTTAAAATGTCAATAGCTTAATAAACTAAATGTATTTTTTTATTCATATAAAGAATATAATCATTCGAGGTATTGAAGAGTGAGTTTTAGATTCACACCGTCATTGAGGACCCAGTCTGATGAGGTTTTTGTCATTTTTAATGTGTACCTCCTACAGTGATCACATATGTCACATATGTTATTCTCAAGAATAACAAAAGAGAGAAAAAGTAACACATGGAAAAACTTTGGGGACAAATCCATATTCCTTTTCCGCATATTTCATTGGCTGAAATTTACTCACATGGGCACCTCTAAGTACAAGGGAGGCTGGGAAATATGTGTGTAAAGAAAATTAGTGTGTTGATAAATATAGAGAGATGTAGATATAATCTCCCAAGTCCGTACATTTTATTTATTACATATATTAACTAATGCTTGTGGTAAGAAGATAGAAATGGAGTGGTATTGAGGGTACTATATATATAATTTGATTAATGAAACAAGAGTGAATCTTTCCATGACAACATGTCATGTCTTGAGGAATATGATTAACACATAACTCTGTAGCTGAGATAAAAATACATACAAAGAAGAGAAAGTTAGTTAGGGTAATTCTACTAAAAATATATGGATTTTTTTCTCAGTGTTTGGGAAAAAAACATCTTAAGATTCTTTCTATCATTTTAAGTTCTGTCAATTTTTTTCTTTCCCAGGAGAGCTAATTTCCCACTGCAGTCTTGAGTCATGACAGATAATTAGGAAATTTGGTCAGGTTTTTGCAGTGTCATATTTCTGCAATTTTTGTATTGTTATAAAATAGCTGCAGGGGAGACACACATACAAGAAAAATGAATAATAAGGGTTAGAGTTCATTAGCCTAAAGTATAATTTTATTATTTTCCATTTGTTGTAATTATGAAAATAAACTCTTCTGTACTCTCATCAGCAAGATAAATCATCAGAAAGATACTGTGTTTTGCTACTTATCTTGTTACATGTTATAAATAAGAACATCTTATCTGTATGGCTTTTTTTTTCTTTCTCCCTTAGGAGCAGAGCCATTGCAATCTCCCCATTAGAAGTCATTTTTCCCCCCAAACCAACATAGCTTGAGGGAATAGTATTTGTTTAAACTTAATCATTACTGCATATGGGATTTAGATTTGCATTTGCACATATTTCCAAGGTGACTGAAAAAAATCATTTTAAGAAAAGAACAACTTAAATAACATAGTTTGGGAGACTTTTTTTTTCTCTGCATATTTATTCAGAGTAATGTATGTGCTTTATTTTGAGAGTGTTAGAGTACTCCAGGAGTATCCTTCAACTATGTTTTATGATGACAAACAACTAAGTCAAGAAATATAAGCACTATTCTTCTTCTCTTTCATACTCCTGTTATCCAAGCTGCTGAAAGTTTCCTTCAAGCATGCATGGGTTATTTTAGAATAGTGAGGAGTGTTGTCCTTGTGCTAATGGTCAAGTGCCTTAACTCAAAGTTCATTATCTCTAAGTTAAGGAAGAGACCTAATCTTAATGCTGATGTTTTTAAGAAATAAAAACAAAGGTTTTCTCTACAGCATTATTTGTATCTTTTTATTTAAAAAAACATAAAAAATTAATGATTCTTTATTGACTCTTATTTTATTGTACAAGCATATTTAATAGACTGAATTTTTAGAGCAGTTTCAGGTTTATAGAAAAATGACCATAAGAAATTTTTTTTATACACCTATTCCCCAGGCATACATAGACACCCCACCCATTATTAGCATCCCCCACCAGAGTTGTGCATTTCTTACAAATGATAAGCATACACTGACACATCATTGTCACTCAAATTTCATGTTAATATTCATTTTTAATGTAGATTATGTGGCTTTGAACAAATAAATAATGGCACAAATACAATATATCCCATTATACATAATAATTTTACTGTACTAAAAATCCTAGGATCTGCATTTATTCATCCCTCTTTTCCTTTCAAACTCTAAAAACCACTGATCCCATTGTTATCTCCCTAGTTGTGCCTTTTCCAGCATGTTACGTTGTTGGAATCATACAGTATGTAGCCTTTTCAGATTGGCTTCTTAGACTTAGTTACATGCATTTAAGTATTTTCTATGTCTTTTTATGGCATGATATCAAGTTTATTTAGCTTGAGTGCCCAATGATATTCCATCTCTGGATGTCCCACCATTTATCCCTTCATTTACTAAAAAACATCTTGGGTTACTTCCAAGTTTTAGCAGTTATGGATAAATCTGCTGTAAACATCTGTATGCATACAATGTATCTTTTTCATTATTAGTAGAAGACTTTTGAAGAATCTCTAGAAATTATATGGTCCAGTGATTTTCTCAAGTTTAATTTTCAGAAGTCTCTTGAGAAATGTCTGATAATACAGAATCCTCATTCTGTGAATAAAAATATCCAGGGATAAGGCCAAGGACACTCTAATTTCAACAAGTTTCTTAAAAATCTCTAGTCATCAGCTAGACTTGGGATAGACTGCTCCTGGCAACTCATTAATTTTAGGAAGACATGACACAGAGAGCTTAAGTCATATAACCAGCAAGTGGCAGAGTCAGGCAGGAATAAAAAGTCTTCTTGTTTTTAATTCTCACATTCACATTAGTTAGAAATGTGAGAACAGGGTCTCTTTTCTGTTATACGTGATAAAAGCATGTAAGCATATTGACTTTTTTATTGTTGTTTATTAATCCTCACCTGAGGATATTTTTCCATTGATTTTTTTTTTAAGAGAGAGAGAATGGAAAGGAGGGAGGGGAAGGAAGAGAGAATAATAGAGAGAGACACATCTATGGGAGAAGGACCCATATGTGCCCCAGAACAGGACAGGGAGTCGAACCTGAAACCCAGATAAGTGCCCTTAATGCGAAATCAAACCCATGACCTTTCTGTGTGCTGGCTGATGCTCTAACCACTCATTCACACCAGCCAGGGCTAAAAAGTCGTTGATTTTATGGGAAGGCAATAATGCATTTTATCTACTTTAACACTATGTGAAAAACCCAACAAAGTAGTGAAAAGTCACCATTAATTCAAGGTACTCTAAGTGGACTTAACTTCTAGCAAAATAGAAGACGGTGAATTTCCTTCCTCGGGGCCCCTTAATCAATCTGTAAAGAAGACTGCTTAAATGTTTTGATTTTCAACATTTCTCACTTTAGGGTATTTGAGCTAAGGGTGCCTGCCACTTGAAATTCTCTAAAGACAGTGACATGCGTTAGATTTCCAGGGAATTATACACTGAGGGTAATTACCACGAAGAAGCCAACTGTTAGCCTAATGGAGGTGTGATTAAAGTTCTTTCCCCATTTTTATAATTTCATATTTTTCTCTACAATGAAGATCAGTTGAACAATACCTTGCTGTTCCATTTAAGCCCTTATCCCCAGAACTTCCAAACCCATACTATTTGGTTTTATAGTTTTAGCTGATTCCTATGATGTATAATATATGTCATTTTAAAAATGTTTTTATAATAATATATATACTGTTACAGCTCTGTAAACATGTGAAAATAGAGTTAGCTTTAGAAAATAATGGAAAGATTACAGGGCTCCCATTTCAAATCATTCTGCATAGGGCCTCCTGAAGTAGAGAGGGAATGATCAGTTCCCCTTACTTGGGCACCTCAAAGAGGGGATGGCTTACAGGACAATCAAATGTATGAAATGATAGTAACTGCTTTGGACCAATGTGAGAGAATAAGGGGCAAGCGATTCTGATGGTGCAAAATACTTTTTTAAAAATTTAAAATGTAACCACTCTTTAGCTTCCTCAAAGGGTTGAACCATTTGATAAATAATTTACATGACATGTTTCAGAACTACCATGTATGGGTGTGCAGGCTATGAAATATAAAACTTTGGAGAGTGTTGTTCACTGGGATTTCAATGTAAAGGTTGCGATCCCGGGCCCTGACTCCTATGATTAGGCAAGAAAGATGGGTAGTCTTTAACTAATATTCTTGTTAAAAATTGGCTGATGTTTAACCTGGTTACTCTCCATTTCAAACTGGCTATTTATTTGTCCTGAGAGCTTAAATTAGGTACTTCTTTGTACAAATTTCTTAAACTTATTTAGGTAAATAGAGATTTGTTATTATAAAAATGGCTATTATCTTATTTTGCATAACTGGCACAGGAGTGGAATTGTTAGATGAAATGGTTTAATGAAGAGCATTTAGATATTTTATAAGAAACCATCCTATATAATAAAAGGCCATTGATCATACCAGTGTAAAGACCAGAACAACTGATCAACCAGTCACTATGAGATGCATTGACCTCTCTAGGTCCCTCCTCACAGTGCGCAGGCTCTGATTGCTGGAAAGACAACGGGGAACCATGGGGAACTGGGGTGGGTATCAGAGGCAGGGTAAGACTGGGGACTGGTGAGTAGGTGGAATGGCTAACCTTTTGGTCCCCACACTCCTGGGCCACAGGCTCCTATAGATCACTGGATGGCAAACGGGGAACTGAGGTGGGTGTCGGTGGCAGTGGATCAGAACTGGGGACTGGTGAATGGGCAGAAAATGGCCCTGATCACAGGCTAGGCTTAGGGACCCTACCTGTGCATGATTTCTTGTACTGGGCCTCTAGTCTAAAATAATCCTTTTGTTTAGAGTTATTCTGAAATATTTTGTATTTCAAGTATTTTTATTGGAAATTATGTAACTTCAGAAAATTATGCTGTATTGTCTGGCTAATGTTGTATTCCTGTGTGTGCATTTATTTAGGTAATATATGCCAAATATTTATATGTGATAGCATCTAGTCATATTTTATGTGGATATTTCCTGGTGTGTTTTGTATAGTATGTCATAGAAATACAATTTTCATCCTTTATAATACAAATACAAATTTTTCTTTATGAATAAATGACTCAAATTGACAGCTAGTACTGGAATGTATTTATAGCAGCCTAATCTTGACTGGAAATACCTTCTAAACCTGATTTATAATTTTAGAAAATCTAATCTTTTAAAGTAATGCCAATTTTAAGATGGGATCACATACAGTAGTAGGATAGGGTAAAGAAGCTTTCAAATATCAAATCTTCCAGGAGAACTAGTGTCTCCAGATTTCTTAGAATATGGTGGTTGTTTAGGCAAAATGTTTTTACATGAAGACTCAAATTTAAATGAAATTAAAACCTTTACAAAGGTATTTTCTGTGTTTCTAGCTTTAAATTTGATCTTAAAGACAAGAGTGAGAGCTAATTTATATTGATTTATTTATAGACTTTCTTTTCTCTACAAAAAAATTTCGGAGGTTTACAAAATTGCCTGCAATAAATTGGAAAACTGCAACTATAGTCCTGAGGCAAAGTAATATAAACAGGATTTCAACTTTGCAGGCATTATGGGAATGTCACGATTAATATTCTTTTGTTGTTGTTGTTCTTAATCCTCACCTGAGGATATTTTCTATTGCTTTTTAGAAAGAGTGGAAGGGAAGGGGAAGACAGAGAGAGAGAGAGAAACATTAATTTGAGAGATACATTGATAGATTGCCTCTCACATGCATCCCAACCAGAGCAAGGAATGGAGCCTTGACTCAGAATCAAATCCTGGACTCTTCAGTCAGCCAGCCCATGCTCTATCCACTGAGCCAAACCAGCTAGGGGATGATTAATATTCTTAAGGAATATTTGGAAAATTCTGAGCAACCACTGAATATTTCACTGAATATAATTATAGGTTAAATCTACCAGATTTTAGTTTCCAAATTGAAATTCTATCAGTATACTAGAGGCCTGGTGCACAAAACACATGTACCAGTGGGTCCCTCAGCCTGGCCTGTACCCTCTCGCAATCCATGATCCCTCTGGGGATGTAGCAGTGCTCAAGTGGCAGATGCCTGGGGAGGAGCCTGAGCTGGGGCCGGATGCCACGCCACTCTCGCTCATCCCAGTCCCACTACACCTGCTGCAGCTGTGCTTGCCAGCCATGAACCTGGCTTCTGGCTGAATGGCACTCCCACTATGAGAGCATACTGACGACCAGGGGAAGCTCCTGCATTGAGCTTCTGCCTTCTCGTGGTCAGTGCACATCATAGCGAACAGTCAACCAGTTGTTCAGTAGACTAGTAATGGTCACATAGGCTTTTATATATATAGATATAATGAAGACATGGCCATGTAGGCAGTAGTGGAATTTCCTGGTTAATTTGGTAGAATATAGTGTCTCATTGTTGTTCTTACTGGTTTTGGTTTCATTTTAATCAAAGATATTCATTGTTACATAGATTTTATATATGATAAGAACAGTGATAGCTCAGGTAATAATCAATAGGACCTATTGCTATTTTATAACTAGGCTGGGTCAATATAAAGTGAGAAGTCATTACTAATATTTGATTCCTAGTCATGGTAATAGAAATACTCGAGAGTATGCCTTAACATTTTGGAAAGTTTCTTTTTAGTAGGTCATACTAAAGTGTTTTTTTTTTAGTGTCTCAGCTGTAGATAACTTTGTAACAGGAGAACCAGGTAAAAATTGACTAGCCTCAGGAAGGCTTAAATCTTTTAATATATAATCTAATAAAAGAGTAATATGTTAATTGAGCTATTCTACTACATCCCAAGCCATGCTCACCAGCCAATCAGAGTGACTATATGCAAATTAACCCAACCAAGATGGTGGCTGGCAGCCACAAAGCTAGAGCAAACAGGAGGCTTCATTGTCCCACCGATGGAGGAAGCTGTCTGCCTAGTCTGACTGTGGCCTCTGCTCAAGGCAACGAAGTTTCAATTATAGAAGATAAACCCAGATACTTGCTTCCAGCCAGCCTTTCTGGGAGCTTGGGGCTGTGACCAGCCTACAAATAGCCATCAGCCCCTCACCCATGCTGGCCAGGCACCCCAGCAAGAACCCCCTCCCTGAAGGGAATGTGGCCAGCCTGAAAACGGTCCTTCACACCTCACCCAGGCTGGCCAGGCACCCCAGTGGCACTCCCACCCTGATCTGGGACACACTTCAGGACAAACCAGCCGGCCCCCACCCATTCACCAGGCCTCTATCCCATATAATAAAAGAACAATATGCAAATTGACCCTAACAGTAGAACAACTGGGAATGACTGGTCACTATGACACACACTGACCACCAGGGGGCAGACGCTGAATGTAGGAGCTTCCCCTGGTGGTCAATGCACTCCAATAGGGGTAGTTCTGCTCAGCCACAAGCCAGGCTGTTGACTGCCGGTACAGTGGTAGTGTTGGGAGCCTCTCCCGCCTCCTCAGCAGTGCTAAGGTTATCCTACTGCAACTTAGGCTGCTCCCAGCTGACAAGTGGATATCCCCCAAGGCCTCCCGGGCTGCCATGCCAAAGTAATGTCTGACTGCCAGCTTAGGCCCAATCCCCTGGGAAGTGGGCCTAAGCCAGCAGGTAGACATCTCCCGAGTGGTCCCAGACTGTGAGAGGGCACAGGCTGGGCTGAGGAACTCCCCCCTCCCTGAGTGCACAAATTTTTGTGCACCAGGCCTGTGTGTGTGTGTATGTGTGTGTGTATACTAGGGGCCTGGTGCACAAAAAATTGTGCACACGGAGGTACCTCAGCCCAGCCTGTGGCCACCCAACCTGCGGACTGCCACCTGAACATCAAGCCCCACCCACCCCACACACATCATCCGCCACCCCCTGATCCTGCCCACCCATCCCCCCACCACCTGGCTGATTGCGCTCCCCATTCCACCCACCCCCCGCCACCCAGCTAATCGCGCTCCCCAACCCCACACCACTCGCCACCCCTGATCTCGCTCTTCACCCCCACACCACCCACCACCCCTGATCATGCTCCCCACCCCCACACCACCCACCACCTCTGATTGCACTCCCCACCCTCACACCACCCGTCACCCGGCTGATCGGGCTCCCCACCCCCACACCACCCACCACCCTCTAATTGCCTGCCCACCCCCACCCCCACTCACCCTGAGCCTGCACTGCACTGGCCTCCAGGGCTGCCGGCCTCCATCTTGGCTG
>PVJC01052376.1:0-11159 GCA_004026665.1 Murina feae
GGCGAGTAGACCGGCAGGCAGAGTGATTTGGAACAATCAGGCGGACAGGCAGTCTGGTGAGTAGTTAGGAGCCAGCAGTCCCGGACTGTGAGAAGGATGTCCGACTGCCAGTTTAGGCCTGATTTCTGTAAACCAGCAGTAGAACATCCTTCAAGGGGTCCCAGATTGGAGAGGGTGCAAGCTGAGCTAAGGAACACCCCTTCCCCCATGCACAAATTTCATGCACCAGGCCACTAGTGTGTATATATATATATATATATATATATATATATATATCCCAAATATGCAAATAGACTGAATGGTGGAACAACCGAACAACCAATTGCTATGACGTGCACTCACCACCAGGGGGTGCAGAACATGGTGGGCATTGGCAGCAGGCAGCAGAGTGCAGAATATGGTTATCATTGGCTGCAGTGGGATGGTGGAGCAGGTGAACAGGAGTGCCAGACCAACATGGGGCGCTAGTTGCTGTCATCGCTGTGAGCCTCTGGTGGTTACTGAAAATTCTTTGCTCCCGCATGCCGCGGTCCCACCTGGCACTTGCACCTGCTGCTGTACTGGAGCTGCCACTTACACCTGCTGCCAGCACCCAGTGCCCTGATCGCTCAGCACTGTCAGCAGGTGCAAGCAGCTGCTGCCGGCCCCAATTGCCCCTGAGGGCTTCTCCACTTCCCCCTATTTCTGAGGAGTGATCGGGGAAGCAGCCACCACTCACACCCGTTTATGTTGCCAGCCTTGCTCACACAAACTACCGGTGCTGGTCCCACTCACATCCATAGCTAGTGCTGGAGTCACCACTCATACCCACTGCTGGTGTCAGATGCCAGTCCCGATCACCCAGGGCTATCAGGGGGTGTGAACAACAGCTGCCGGCCCTGATCACTCCTGAGGTTTTCTCCACCTCCCCTTGCTCCTGAGGGGCAATTGGGGCAGCAGCTGCTGCTCACACCCGCAGCCAGTGCTGGAGCTGCAGCTCGCACCTGCTGCCAGCACCCGGTGCTGGTCCCGATAGCTCGGTGTCATCAGCATGTGGTAGTGGCAGCAATGGGAGTAGGACTGCAGGCAGAGAGGGGACCAGGGGCCACAATGGGAGAGTCCAGTGGGGGCACGGAGGAAGGGCTGAGACCTGCCCCTGTGCCCCATGCATCCTCACAGCCCACAGTTCTTTTCAAGGTGCACGAATTTGTGCACTGGGCTCCTAGTAAAATATAAAAGCCCAAACCATAAAAGAAAATATTGGTAAATTTGACAACTTTAAAATTAAGAATGTCTGGCCAAAAAGCAAAAACAATACTATAAAGTGATTAGTAAAAACAATTCACAAAGTGAG
Organism: Murina feae; assembly: GCA_004026665.1. Lineage (NCBI taxonomy): Eukaryota > Metazoa > Chordata > Mammalia > Chiroptera > Vespertilionidae > Murina > Murina feae. Next base: position 1,334 of record PVJC01052376.1, read on the forward strand.
GGGAATTATTATAATTCCAATACATATTACTAACAAAGGATTAGTATTCAGAAACATAAGATACTTATATAAATCTATAGGAAAAATATAAAAATCAGCAAAAGACATGCATAAACATTTTACAAAAGTGGAAAAGAGAATGGCCAATAGAAGATATTCAATCACATTAGTAACCAGATAATACAAATTAAAATCGCAATGACATATCATTCCTCTTCTATCAGAATGGCCAAAAGAAAAGTATTGCTGATGCTGAGATGATAACTAAGTGGAACCAAAGGAATTCTCATACACTGCTAATCAGAGTAAAAATTGCTATAATCACTTTAAATAATAATGTGGTATTACCTAAATATTCACATATTCTATTAGCCTTATTGTACCCCTAGATATATCTGTAGGTAACATTAAAACTCTTCAACAACAAGTGAGTCATGGATATCAACCAATCAGAATGAAAGTTGGTTTGTACCCAATATTATCAGTGTCAATATACCTGAGATAAACTATTGCAGATAGGTTAGAAGACATGTACAAAAGTGTTTCCAGCAACATTTCTTGTAAGATCCACTAAAAATAAAATGAATGGCGATATTGTGGTATTTTTCACATTGTGGAATGTTTTGCAATTGTAAAAATGAATAAACTACAGCCATAAGTATCAATATGAATGGAATCTCAAAAATCCAATATTAAGTTAAATAAACCAATCTCAGAAGAATAAAAGTATATATGTGGATAGAATGATTCTATTTATATAAAGATCAAAACCAGGAAAATTTTGATTTCTATCACTGCTCCCAGGAAAGTAAGGCCTGTGGACTTAGAGGCTCAAAGTTTAAAGAAGACTCGAGTTATCCAGCTCACCCATATCATTTTTTTTTTAGCATGGGCGGAGGGGGGATGATGGAAGCATTATAGTTTAAGGGAATAAATACAAGACTTGAAGTTATAAAACTTGGATTGCAGTCTTGGCCCTCCACATGGGGAATTTACTTAAACTCACAGGGGATAATAATAATTGTCTCCTCAATAACTACAATTTCAAATATGGGACATTGCTACAGAGATAATAATGAGAATGGGATTTTAAGAAGTTTATTAAATGTTTGGTAATAACTGCTTTGACATTATAAAGATTTGCATATTTACATGAAATAGTATACATTTAATAGACTATTGCAAACCAAAACGCACACATGACCAATTTTGAAGGCACATGCTATTATTTAATTAAATATATCTTTGTAAATTACTTAAAGTAACTTAATATTGTAGTCAGAGCTCTTTAGCCTCTCAGAGCAAATTCTTCTTCAGAGATGAGGAAGTATTGCTGAAGGAGATAAGATTCAGTAGGAAGATGTCAGATAAAACTGGAAAAGTTGTTCATCGGAAGCAGGCTAAAGAGGAAAAGCCAAGAAACAAGGTCAAGGACATAGCTGTGAAAATGATATCGAACATCAAACTTCAAAAAGGTGTAGCTCATAGAAATGAGAGCATGAACAACATAGTAAATAGCCAGGGAAGTTGGTCTTAGGACAAAAGTAGGTACTTGGAGACAAGGAACTTGATTCTAATATAAATTTGGGAACAGCAAGTGTGAGCAGGAGCCAGGAAGGGCTGGGCCCCTAACCTACATAACATAGTTACTTCCTGTTTGGATACACTACTCTATGTAAGTCTTCCTGTAGATACTTATATAGAAGTAACATTACAAAGTATTATAAGCTTAAAGCAAGGGTCCTCCTCTACCAAAGAAATGTTCTAAATTCTGAGAGCATTAAGAGCTTATGAAAACTCATAATCTTGATAATAAATAGCATTTTAGAGTACTTACTATCTAATCTAATAAAAGAGTAATATGCAAATTAGCCATCACTCTGAGACACCTAAGCCACGCCCACCAGCCAAGCCAAGCCCACCAGCTAATCAGAGTGGCTGTATGCAAATTAACCCAGCCAAAATGGCAGCCTGCAGCCACGGAGCTAGAGTAAACAGGAGGATTCTGTTGCACCAGGAGTAAACTGTCTGCCTAGGCTGGCCGGGGCTCTGCTAAAGGCAACAGTGTTTCAATTATAGAAGCCATGGAGCTGAAGCGAACAGGAGGCTTCATGCCTGCCTAGGCCTCGGCTCAAAACAACAATGCTTCAATTATAGAACATAAATAAACCCCAGAAACCTGATTACAGGCAGCCTGGCTGGGATGTTGGGTCAATGGGATCTGTGGGCAGCCTGAAAATGGCCCTCAATGCCTCACCCAGGCTGGCCATGCACCCAAGTAGGGACCCGAACCCTGAACAGGCTGTGGCCAGTCTGAAAACGGCCCTCAGCCCCTCATCCAGGTTGGCCACAGTCCCATGGGGTGAGGGTCCCCACTGGGGGGCTTGGCAAGCTTCAAAACAGCCATCACCCCCTCACCCAGGCTGGCCAGGCGTGCCAGCAGGTGGACATCCCCTGAGGGGTCCCAGACTGTGAGAGAGCACAGGCCAGGCTGAGGGACCCCCCTGAGTGCACAAATTTTTGTGCACCGGGCCCCTAGTGTATAATACAATTAACACTTTATATGTGTTATCTCATTTAATCCTTAAAAACATTCTAGAATGTAGGTACTATAATTAACTCTATTTTAGAATGCAGAGACTTGCCTGAGGTCATAAAGCTTGTGTGGGAGCAAACCAGGACTTGACCCTGGCCTGTATGACTTCACACCTGTGTTCTTAATTATGATACTGTCTCACAATTCCTGCTGAAATTATACTTTTGATAGTTACAAGATACCATTCAGATCCCCCATATCATGTGCTATTTTTAAATTAGAGTGAAATGGTTTGCCTTCTAGATTTTAATCAACGTAGATGTGAGAATATTAATTTTGACAGTGCAATGTTTTCCTAATTACACTTCCATTTAATAACATAAGCATAGCTAAAATTTGAGCAAACTTGTCTTTGCAGGTCCTCTTGTGGTACAAGTTAACTACTACAGTTTAGATCTTTTAGACATAATGGTAGAGATTTTCCAAAGGTGAATTGTAAAAGATAAAAGCATTTAATCCTCTGGAAACTTTAATCTGAGAAATATATTTTTGAGAAAAGTATTTTTAATTCACTTTTTAAGTGATTATATTAATAGCTGAAAAATATCTCATAATGTGCTTTTCTTCTGGATAACATTTATACCTTATTTTCAGTTATAGGTACCATACTCCTAGAGCCACACTGTCCAACATGATGGAAATGTTCTGATCTTACTGCCCGCAATGGCAGACAATGGTCATATGTGACTATCAAGCACTTGAAATGTAGCTAGTGCAACTGAGTTATATTTATTACTCATACATGAATAGTCACAATAGTCAGTGTTTCCCACATTTTTCATACTAGAGCACACATAGGAAGTGATAAGTGCATAGTACGGTGGGAGTAAAGTGGAGGGCATCAGGGGCATCTAAGAGGGAGTTCATAAAAATGTATTTTATTTATATTATATAGCTATATATATAACTATATATAGCTATATAATATAAATAAAATACCAAGCATTATTTAATACCAAATTAAATATTGAAATTGTGCTGGAAACTGATTGTTTTCAGCAAGTTTGGTTGCTCTGAAAGGTCAGAGCTATGTACCCATTAAGTTGAAACATTGTTAGTTAAAGCAAATCTCCACCTGTTAATTACATGTAAATTCTTGTTGTCTGTTGTTAGAATTTCCTGCCCTAAAGATATGGTTGTTTTCCCATTGCCTTAATAAAAATTTTGAGCAGGGCCAGAGCAGTGGGCAGTCTTTCCAACTTGAGGTAGACTCCACGTCTGACCCCCCAAGTTCCAAATTAATTCTTTATAGTCTCTCTTTCATTTTGTGTGTGGCCTTCTCCAGAACTCGAACCCTGAACAGGAACCCTGGACCACGCAGAATGTGTAAAGGGTTCCCACATCTGGTGCCTAACTCGGGACTTCTGGAAGGAGCAGATATTTTTCGTCTAGAGTGAAGGAAAATACACCAAGAGAAGGTGTTGAAAATTCACTGAAAAAAGGTTAGGGAATTTCACCGCACGCAAAAGCCCATGGTCAGATACAGTATCCGGATCTGTAAGTAGGGTGGGAATAACTTTGTCAGTCAGGCTAATTGGGGAAGAATTAGAATTTTGGTTTGCCACATTTATAGAGATTATTTTTGAAGAAAAGGTTATCAGTTATTGGAGGTAAAAAAATGCTTACAATTTGGGTTTAGAAATTATTAAACAACTGTATGTTTAAGGAATTATAAGTTTCAGAAGGTATTCTTTTATAGTTTTTGTTATAGAACATAACCCTTGGTTTCCTGAAGAAGGTACATTAGATCTTGAGTGTTTGGCAAAAAGTTGGTCAAAATTTGAAGGAAAAAACTTACCTCAAAAAACCCTCAAAAAACAAAAAAAACCTCTTTTTTCCATGGGGACCACAATATTGCATTTTCTAGAAATTTTTAGAGAAGCTGATGATGAGGAGCCTCCTAGCATGGTTCCCTCCGCTCCTCCTCCAAGAGAAGAGTGGGAAGAAAAATTGGAGGAATGGCCTTTATGGCCCCTCCCCCACCTACATGTTCTAATCCTGAAACATTTAATTTGCCACCAATAGGGCCGCCAATAGAATCATCTATACAGAGAGTCATCAGAAAAGGAATGAAGGACATGTTGGTGGAAGAAAGGCTTGCCTTTCCTGTTATAGAAGTAGCTGACCCACAGCTGCCAAGTCAGATAATAAGACACCATGAAAAAATTGATTTTAAAATGATAAAAGCCTTGTGAGAAAGCATTGTTCAAAATGGTCCAACAGCTCCTTTTACAGGAGAAATTATGAATAATATTTCTGAAGCATTCTTAGCTCCTTCTGATTGGTATTCTCTATCTAGCTTCTACAACTCTGGATGGAGGAGATTATTTACTATGGAAGGGAGAATTTTTGGAAAAATGTCAAGAGCAAGCCCATGCAAATGGAGGGCCAAATGCTCAAATAACTTATGAAATGCTGGCAGGACTGGGACAGTATATAGATATACAAAATCAGCTATGTTCTGCAGTAACAGGTGGAAAAAAAGGTGTTATAAATACAAAAAGAAATTGATAGCCAGTTTAAAATTGAATTGCCATGGTCTAGAGCAAAGAATATCCTTACATGATATTATTTTACAATGTCATTAATAATTTTGATATTTTACAACAGCATATTATACATTTATCCCAAACAAACTTATAAACTAATTCTTTGAATGTTTGTCAGCAATTTAATAAGGACATGAAAGGATTTAATCCCTTCCACTGTGTGGAAGGCCCCCTGGGAAGGCACTTGAGCATTCTATATTGGCCTCTCTTGCTCTTTTTGCCAAGAGAGTCCCTCTTCTCACAATCCAATTGCCCACAGCTATTGCCTGAACTCTCTGTTCATACTGAGGTTGAAGCCTCATGGTGGCTGGTACCATGGATCTGTCTCTCGCCCAATGGCGTGAGCTGGGCCCTCCCTGGAGAAGAAACCTGGGTTCCCCAAGATATGTGATCAATGCTGGGGCCCCACCAGTAGGCGAGGGGATCCCAAGGCAGTTGCTGGGTGTGGAGGCCATACGGGCATAGGCTACCTAGGAGACAGAACTGAACCTCACATCACCCTGCTTGGCCCTGGAGGATGGCTGGTTAGCCAGAGACGGGTAAGATTCCTCAGGGAAGGAACAACCTAAGACAGGCACAGTTGCACAGGGGCCATCAGGAGAGAACTTGGGGTTCAACAGAGGTGGGGCACAGATCCTAACTCCCCCCAACAATGCAGGGGCTTGAACACTTGTCCTTTCTGAGGGAGGTCTCCTGCCCCCATGGCTGCTTCCCGCTTCCCATGCCCAGCTCAGATTGGGACCCAGGCAACATATAAAAACAGCCCAGCTCAGATTGGGACCCAGATAACAGAGACTTGGCTGACAGCAGCTGCTATACCTAAATCCAGCCTAACACCAGAAATGCACAGGGCCTTCTCAAGGATGCAAAATAATCCTTTCCATTACTATTTATAATGTAAACTAAGATTGTTGTAGGGTATTAAATTTGACAGTAATTTAATTGTACAAAAAGCTGTTCCTAAAAGTATTAACCAAAATTATAAAAATTTTCCAAAAGCCTCCTAATAATTAAATCAAAAGGCGGGAGGGTAGTGGAAAACTACCATGTAAGGAAAAATATCCTATAACTAAATTACATCTAGAAAAAAATTTTACTTTGAAAATTAATTTTTATTTGTAATGCTAACAGCAAGACACCCATGAAAAACATACATGGTGTCAAAATAAGCCAAAAGAAAATCATTTGGGCAAAAAATAAAAAGGATCCCAAGTAAAATTTATAGAAAATATTCCTTTATTAACTTTTCATCGAGAATATCTAATCTAATAAAAGAGTAATATGCAAATTGACCCTCAGTTACACCCACAAGCCATGCCCACCAACCAATCAGGAGCAAATTAACTCAATTAAGATGGCAGCGGCTATGGAGCTGGAGTTGCCCCAGGCAATGGAGGAAGCCAGGGCCCTGTGGGTCCTGAGCTCTACTTAAGGCTACAAAGTTTCAATTATAGAAGATAAACAAACCCCAGATACCTGCTGGGCTGGGACCTTGGGTTGCCAGGGGCAACCCGGGCTTCAAGCGGGGGACTAAGGCAACAACGTTTTAATTATAGAAGTTAAATAAATCCCAGATATCTGCTTCCCAGTAGGGACCCAAACCCTAAAGGGGCTGTGGGTAGCCTGAAATGGCCCTCTGCCCCTCACCCAGGCTGGCCAGGCACCCCTGTAGGGACCCAAAGCCTGAAGGGGCTGTGGGCAGCTGGAAATGGCCATCAGCCCCTCACCCAGGCTGGCCAGGCACACCAGCAGGAGGACATCCCCTGGGGGTCCCAGACTGTGAGAAGTCCCAGACTGTGAGAGGTCAGACTGGGCTGAGGGACCTCTCCTCCCATGAGTGCACAAATTTTTGTGCACCGGGCCTCTAGTGTTTGTATATTTTCAGAAAACAACTCTAAGACCATGAGGATTCCTACAACAGAGAGGAATGCTCCAGCTGTGAAGACTAGAGGAAAAATAATCCAGCGATGGAAGACACCTGACAACACTTTGCCATGCTAACATCAGCAGCTGTGCATCTATGCAGGTTGCCCAGGACCAAACCAGAGAGGGTCGGACCTGCATTGCCACCATTTGTTCACCATCAAGAACTGAAATATCATTGCTGACATGTACACATAAGGAACTATTGGACATTGAAACTTGGACTCAGAACTGATGGACATTGAAATTGGGACTTAAACATTTTTTGCTCTTATATGTTTATTTCTGGTCTGCAGATACAAGATTTTCTAAAGGAAAGAAATGGGGGAGATGCTGGGAACTGTTTTCAACTACCTTGGTTGCTCTGAAAGGTCAGAGCTATGCACCCATTAAGTTGAAACATTGTTAGTTAAAGCAAACCCCCACCTGTTAATTACATGTAAATTCTTGCTGCCTGTTTGTTGTTAGAATTTCCTACTCTAAAGATATGGTTGTTTTCCCATTGCCTTAATAAAAACTTTGAGCAGGGCCAGAGCAGTGGGCAGTCTTTCCAACTTGAGGTAAACTCCACGCCTGACCCCCCAAGTTCCAAATTAATTCTTTCTAGTCTCTCTTTCATTTTGTGTGTGGCCTTCTCCAGAACTTGAACCCTGAACAGGAACCCTGGACCACTTGGAATGTGTAAGGGGCTCCCACAAATTTGGAAAAAATAATGAGAATTTTAACTTCCTTTTTGTGAAAACAATCTCATATTTGCTTTGCAGCAAAATTTCTCAAAAGAGTTTTCAGTATTCTCTCCTATTCCTCTCCTTTCCATTCTAATCATTTTTCCTGCTTTCATAAGTGTGTTTTATTAACACTTCCTGCTCCATCCACTCTTTTCCTCCCCATAGGCAACTATGTGTTTTAGTTTCTTTCTTTTTTTAAATATATTTTATTGATTTTTTACAGAGAGAAAGGGAGAAGGATAGAGAGTTAGAAACATTGATGAGAGAGAAACATCGATCAGCTACCTCCTGCACACCTTATACTGGGAATATGCCCACAACCAAGGTACATGCCCTTGACCGGAATCAAACCTGGGGACTCTTAAGTCCACAGGCCAATGCTCTATCCAATGAGCAAAATGGGTTAGGGCTGTTTTCGTTGTTATATTTTTATTGATTTCAGAGAGGATCTGAGAAGGAGAGAGAAATAGAGACATCAATGATGAGAGATAACCATTGATCAGCTTCCTCCCACTCACCCCACACTGGGGATCAATCCCACAACCCAGGCATGTGCCCTGATAGGGAATTTAACCATGACCTCCTGGTTCATAGGTCGACCTTCAACTACTGAGCCATGCCAGCCAAGCCATGCATGATTTTATATACACATTAAAGAATACATCCTAGAGAGCTTCCAATATCACCACATAAAAATCATTCTCAGCCCTTTTTTTCCAACTGCATCCCATTCTACCTTGTGGATGTTAAATAAAGATAGAGGTAAAGACAGATGTATATACATACATACATACATACATACATACATACATACATACATTTTGTACATATGGCATGTGGAGCTGATGAATAGAGTATTGAAATATGGTAGGGTAGCCTTTTGTAGAAGTTGTCCCACATGCATCCCACTAGCAATGTATGCTAATGTCCTTTTCCCTCTAGCCTTTCTCTTCATTCTCCCTCAAACTGCTTCCAATCAGGATTCTGTGTGAAAGAACAACATTTAATAAGGCTCAGAGGCAATTGGAAGTGTAGTATATTGAAGCTCTTCAAATAATTCAATATGGTTGAAGTATCACAGAGGGAGCAGGGAAACATATGTAAAGTGGGTTACATAAGTTAAAGGTAAGAAATTAGACAAGGGAAATATATATGTGTATATATATATATATATATATATATACACACACAAACACACACACACATACACACACATATACACACACACACATATAGAGCCACTTTAAATAATTCAATATGACTTGATTGCAGAATTGTGTATAGGGGAGGCCAGGGAAATAGGTGTAAATACAGGTGTAAAGATGCAGGCAAAATGTGTTATAGATTTGATATTGGAACTAAAGAAATATTTTATCTAAACTAATAAAAGCAAAAGAGTAAAATTAACTGTTTCTCCGAGACAGGGTAAGCCACGCCCACCAGCCAATCAGAGTGGTTGTATGCAAATTAGCCCAGCCAACATGGCGGCCGCCACTCACGGACCTGAGGAAACATTTAGGCAGTGTCCATTGCAGTAGGAGCGAAAGCAATACTGTTTGGGCCCTTGGTAGGCAGGCTCTGAAACATGTTTCAATAATGTAACAATCATAGAATCCTCAGGAGCTGAAGGGAACAGCAGCCTGGCCTGCCTTACTAAGAGTAACAAAGTCTCATTATAGACGCTGCGCTGCTGCGAGGTGAAGCAGAGGAGGTTTTGTTACCTCAGCCCACCTCAGCTTAAAGGAATAGAAACCTGCGTCCAGCCAGCCCTGCTGGGACGTTGGGTCAATGGGAGCTGTGGGCAGCCTGAAAGCCCCTCACCCAGGCTGGTCAGGCATGCCAGCAGGTGGACATCCCTCGAGGGGTCCCAGACTGTGAGAGGGCACAGGCCAGGCTGAGGGACCTCCCAAGTGCACAGAGCGGCTGCAGGGCGGGACAACACAGGACCCAGGACCTGTGAGTGGGAAAGAGGCGGCAGGGTTGGAGGGCACCGGGAAGCGAGTAAGAGGCGGCAGGGTTGGAGGGCACCG
>PVJC01052377.1:0-11159 GCA_004026665.1 Murina feae
CCCGCTCCCCAATGCCCCTCCAAGGGCCTAGAGAGCTTCCAAGCAGGCCGCCGACCCCCTACCACCTCTTTCCCGCTCCCTGATGCCCCTCCAAGGGCCTGGACAGCTGCCAAGCAGGCCACCGACCCCCTGCCACCTCTTTCCCGCTCCCCAATGCCCCTCTAAGGGCCTGGACAGCTGCCAAGCAGGCCACCGACCCCCTGCTACCTCTTACCCGCTCCCCGATGCCCCTCCAAGGGTCTGGAAAGCTGCCAAGCAGGCCACCGACCCCCTGCCACCTCTTACCCGCTTCCCAATGCCCTCCAACCCTGCCGCCTGTTTCCCACTCACGGATCCTGGGTCCTGCGCTGTCCCACCCTGCAGCCGCTCTGTGCACTCGGGAGGTCCCTCAGCCCGGCCTGTGCCCTCTCTCAGTCTGGGACCCCTCAGGGGATGTCCACCTGCTGGCATGCCTGACCAGCCTGGGTGAGGGGCTTTAAGGCTGCCCACAGCTCCCACTGACCCAATGTCCCAGCAAGGCTGGCTGGACGCAGGTTACTGGGGTTTATCTCTTATAATTGATGCACTGTTCCTTTAAGGCCTGGGGTTATCTTCTATAATTGATACACTGTTCCTTTAAGGCGGCCTACTAAGGAACCCTCCTCTCTGCTTCACCTCGCAGCGTCTATAATGAAACAATTGTTACTTTTACTGGTTAGGCCCGGGCTGCTGTGTCCTTCAGCTCCCGAGGATTCTATGATTGTTACATTGTTTCAAACGTGTGTTTCGCTAGAGGCAGTTTAAGCGGAGCGGGCGCAGCTTCACTTTCGCTCCTGCCACAATGGAAACTGCTGTTTACTCAGGTCCGTGAGTGGCGGCCTCCATGTTGGCTGGGCTAATTTGCATATAGCCGCTCTGATTGGCTGGTGGGCATGGCTTATCCTGTCTCGGAGAAACAGTAAATTTTACTATTTCACTTTTATAGAGTAGATAGTTCTTTTGTTAGTACTCTGGTTACAAAGTTGCATAAGTTTCTAATTGTTTTCTCCAATCTTGTTTTTTCCTTAAGCCTTGATATTTTTCAGTGTATAGTTTGGCAGAATGTGAGAATTTTCATAAATACACATATTACATTATAATAGAAATGCCTGTATTCACTAGCTAGCCCACAACCCAACTCCTGTTGTGTGAGAAATGACATTGGGCTTTCAGCTTCTCCTTACAGGAATACACAGACTCCAGTGAATCACTGGAAAAGTCATTTCCTTAACTTAACCTTGAATTTAAAAGGCTAGGGTAAGGGGTGTCTCTCTTAACAAAACCACACTTTTACTGCCCATATTCAAATGATATCACAGAACTAAATGTTTTCACATTTAGCCTAAAGGGAACACTATGGATTAGATCTCTAGTAACAGATCAAAGAAGCTATTTTGGCAATTTTATAACAGCTCTTTTTTAAAATAATATTTACTTTTTAAATTTTTATTGGTTTCAGAGAGGAAAGGAGAGAGATAGAAACATAAATGATGAGAGATAATCATTGACTGACTGCCTGCTGCATGCCCCCTACTATCTAATAAAGAGGGAATATGCTAATTGAACCTCACGCCATTGCAAAGATGACAGCACCCACAGCCAATAAGGAGGGAATATGCTAATTGACTGCCACGCCCTCAAAGATGGCAGCACCCACAGCCAATAAAGAGGGAGTATGCTAATTGACTGCCCTGCTCTCAAAGATGGCAGAGCCCACAGCCACTAGAGAGGGAATATGCTAATTGAATGCCCTGCCCTCAAATATGGTGGCAATTGCCTGCCACTCCAGCAGGGCTGAGGGAACTGGAAACTGCCATCTTGTGGCTGTGGGTACCACCATATTTGAGGGCAGGGCATTCAATTAGCATATTCCCTCTCTATTGGCTGTGGGCTCTGCCATCTTTGAGAGCAGGGCAGTCAATTAGCATACTCCCTCTTTATTGGCTGTGGGTGCTGCCATCTTTGAGGGCGTGGCAGTCAATTCATTTGCTCTTCACAGTAATCAGTATAGATTTCTCTCTTGTAATTCTGAAAAGGCAGTCTGCATACTCTGATTTCCTTGGTTCACCAGTAGATCCAGGAGATAACTTCAAATGTAGGTCAGATCCTTGGAAATTGCAGGAGTTTTGGAAATTTCAGGAGTGGAAAGTGTAGTAAGCAAGAGCCATGGGAAACGTGAACAAACGGGGATGGTGGCTTCTCTATCCTCTCTAATGGGAGATGAGCTATCGGCATGCCTAGTAGGACTTAACCAATCAAGTCTATCACTACCCCGGTGAATGCTCCGTCAAGTTGATACTGCTGCCATAGCATAATGTGCAAAATTAAAGCCATGGGTATATGGTTTTCTTGTTTGTTTTCTCTTTTACATAGAACTTTTTCATTATCTTAGCTTTAAATCTTCTAGTTTTAAGTCAGGATATTTTCATCACAGTGCCTTGCATTGGGTTAAGACAGAAAACTAGATTCTCTTCCTTTGACCAAACATTCCTGTGGTCCTGAAGTCATGAACTTCCTCATGCTGAATAATCACTGGGGTGAAAGGAATATAGAAGAGTCATCATATCCATTGCCCTGTCTCAAAGCAGAACTGTGCCAACTCTATCTCAGATGGGTGGGTACCTTTTGATTTCCAGAAATATAAAGCAAAAGAGACTAAAATTCCCCTTAGTCACTTATTCTAAGTTTTAATGACAATTATGTCCTAAAGTTCTTCCTCTTATCAAACTCCGTTGTTCCCTGCTATAGTTTAAACTCATTTACTCTTATTTTATCTTCAATATAAAGAATAGCTGGTTTTCATTCCAGTTCAATATGGCAGAGAGAGCACATGAGAAAAGTCCTTGTTCTTTTCCAAAGAAGAGTGAGAGATAAAATGTAAAATTAAAAATAGATCAATAAACTTTAGAACTTTAAAATTATAGTCAGAAATTAAAGAAGACTCTTATGTAATAAAACATAGAAGGAAACAAAGTATAGCAATAATTGGGGCCAAAGCCATATCATCCATTGGCAGTTGGGACAGGATACAGACAGTTGGGGCCAGGTAACTGAGCAGGAACTACGGCGTACAATTTGTAGGGGACTAGGATTATACTCCTCACATGTAAACAAGGACTGATGTAGCTCTGCCTACCTCATGTTTTCCCCTAAAATGATCTGACTGACCAAGGTAGGTCCCAGTCGGAGATCATTATCAGGGACTAGCATTGGATAAGAAAACAGAGGTAAAGACAGACCATCCAGGCATGAGGAAGTCCAAGATGAAACACTAATATACCACCTGGGTTAGAGCTCAGTAAACTACAAGGCCTGAAACAACAATTCCACCAGAAAAGAAGGGAAGAGAAAAATCCCCAGGGATTGTGAGTTTTCAAATAAAACTTTTAGAAAACAAAGGGAAATTCAAAACTAAGAAAAGCTCTCAAGAAACTAACAAAAGTGAGAATTCAGCCCTCACCGGTTTGCCTCAGTGGATGGAGCGTCGGCCTGCGGACTCAAGGTTCCCGGGTTCAATTCCCGTCAAGGGCATGTACCTTGGTTGTGGGCACATCCCCAGTGGGGGGTATGCAAGAGGCAGCTGATCGATGTTTCTCTCTCATCGATGTTTCTAACTCTCTATCCCTCTCCCTTTCTCTCTGTAAAAAATCAATAAAATATATATAAAAAAGTGAGAATTCAAACTTGAAAAATATAGATATTTGAACAATATGAAATGGAGTTTAAATAGTTAAATGCCTTAAACAAATAAAGAAGAGAAGAAGATCCCAAGAAATAATGACCAGGATTATAAAACAGCAGCATGTAACTATTTTTAAATATAATTTAAAAATTGGGAGGAAACAGAGCTATTAAAAATTAAAACAACAAATAAAACAATAGATGGCATAAATAACAGGTAGAAAAAGGTTGGAGAAACAATTCATGAATTGGAGGATAGATTGAAGTAATCTATTATTACAAGGAATATAACAAAATGGGAAAAAATAAAGATAACATTAAAAGACAAAGAGTATAAATTAAATGAACTGCAACAACATACACCAGGCAGGAATGGGTAGGAAGAGGTCAACCAAAGAACCTGAATGCATATATGTATAACCTATGGAAACAGACTATAGGGTGGTAAAGGCCTGGGGCTAGAGGAGGTCAAGGTGGGGGTGGAGATACATATACACTTTCAAAAATAAAGGTGTTTTTAAAAAATGAAAAAGATGATAGAAGGGAAATAGGTAACTTTCACAAATCTAATGACTAAAAAAAGAAATAAAAAGAAATTTGAGCCTTTGGGCTGAAAAAGTGATATGCTGATCAAGCTAAATAAAAATAAATCACAAATCTACACACGTCATTGTGTACATCAAAGAAAAAGAAAAATATCAAAAGCTAGAAGGAGAAAACAGGTTACCTACCAAAGAACTACAAACAGCAAACTTATTACAAACAAAGGAAGTCAACAAGCCATTTATTATTATCTTCAAAGTGTTGAGGAAAAAATAAACATTCACCTATAATTTTACCCCCAACCAAATTATTATTCAAGAGGAGGGCAAAATAAAGACATTTTTGCATATAAGGATTAGGGAACTTTAATACCACTACCCACAGGAAGAACTGCTAAAGGTTATTGTTAACAAGAAGAAAAATAAACTCACAAGGAAGTGACTTGCAAGAACAAGAAAGAAAAGAAAAAGTGAGCAGCTGGTTTCTATGTATACTCCATAAAATGGGCTTTTTAAGTCTTCAAGACAATGTTTATTTCTGTCAATTTTCTCTTTTCTGGGATTTATGACCTCAATTTTTAAATACTTTATTCTTCTTTCAAAATACTCTGGCTTAAACTTTTTCTCAATACTTCTGGCTTATACTTGCTTCTTGCTATTCAGCTGGGGTAAATGACAGCCATACTCTATTCTATGCTCTTCTACCCTGTGTCTGCCTCGTGCCTTAACATCCTTTCAAAGGAAGAACAATCTACATAGCAGTTTCAATTCCTATGACTTTAGACCACTTTTTGAGTCTTCTGAGGAAAAACAAAACCATTTTTATAATGCTAAATGAAAGCAACTTGACAGATAAAAGGAAAAGCTCTGCCTCTTTATCAAAAATGTTGCTTAAATCTACCCAAATCCCTCCTAAACCACACCTTTGCAATACAGTTAAAGTAGAAAAAGCAAATAAATGTATAAATGTAAAAAAAGTAAACCTCATTCATTTATGGACCGATTCCAAAAAACAACTTTTAGGTTGATCATATGCTGGGCCAGCCTCTTACATCTTGGAGCATACATTATCACCACCAATGCTCAGAACAATAAACCTGTAACATGATAGGAGATTTTGTCACCTGGTAAAGAATTGCTTGTGTTCCTCCATTTACTGATGCAGGAGAGTTCTCTTTATAAAGGTGGTGACAAAAAGAGTTGTTCTTTTCCATTAAACAAAAACTCATTCTAGCAACATTTCAGTTAACAGAGTTTTCACTGAACCACATTCCTAGTCCCATTCCTATCATTTTTGTCCTAACATGTTTGGTTTCTCTCTTGTAAGTTCTTTCTTTACTATTTAAAACATTACCATCGATGCCTTACACTAGTGGTTCTTCATGTGTTTAGTGTCATGTCCAGCACCTTTAGGAATACCAATAAAGTTATGGATCCCTTCTAAAGGAATTTACACATATTTGTAGTTACACAAAACACTGCAAACAATTTAAAAGGGTTCCTTGACTCCATAACGCTCACCCACGGACCCCAACTGCAGCACCTCCTTCCTAGAGGAAGACAAAAAAGACTCAGAGGACTATAAAGTTTCTACTACCTGGATCCCAAAATTGACACTTAGCTTTTCCTAGGACTGCTATTGGACCCACAAACATTCTCTGAATCATTTCACATTTGCACGCCTCTGGTTTGGAAGCCAGGCCCCAGCCAGATGTGAACAAAGTGTCATTGAAGGAGCCCTTGCCTCAGACAAATACCCTAGCCACAAACCGTGAAAGTAGACATCCTAACAGCCTTGTGAAACAGTCTCTGCCCGCCTTCCCTTTAGATTTGCTCTTAACAACGTGTACATAATAGCTGCAGTCTGGAAGAGGTGACTATTCAGCAGGCAGGCAGCTTTATACTGTCATAAACCTCACTATTTCAGCTCCTTTGATTTATGACGAGCCCCTCATCATTTAGAAGCTATGCTCAGATGCAATTCCAGCACTAATTGCATAGGACACGTGCCACCATGCTACAACTCCCCTGGTTCCCACTTCCCATGGCAGGAAGAGGCTGTTTATGGCAAAAAATCTCTCGGCCACAATTCCCTTCCCCCAACTGACATCCACCTTCAAATGATTAAAAGCCCAATGAAAATCTGTTACTGGGTACCCAATAACTTATTAGAGCCTAGAATGTGCCCCACTTGGGCTATAAACAGTATTTAGAGGCAAGTGTGGGCTGCCTTAAAAGTGTCCTATTGTTATTTCTGTCTGGAAGTTTCCCTTCTGGGGAATTAGGGAGATGCTGTGGGTTGGGTAGAAGAGGGAGGAAGGAGAACCACTGCAGGGAAAGAAAGAGGCTAACAGGTTTACCTGGGCAGCGAGGGCAGCAGAGATGAGGAATATGCACGGGAGAGAGGCAATGGAGACTTGGACATCTGACTCGACTGCAAATCACATTCCCATTCTGAAAGAGAGGAGGCAACAACAACAAAAAATCAAATGTCTTTCAAAGGTCAGTGGGATCATGACAGTTGGGGAAACAGTCATGCAGGGACTCACCCAGACAGTGAATAATGCATTCCTGAGGAGCAGAGTGAAATCAGCATTTTTCTTTCCTTTTCTCATCACTAGCACCTCTGCTGGGTTGGTTGTTAGCTTATTGGCATATTTTTCTAAGATGGGATCAGTACTGCTCCAGTTTTCAAAGCCTTCTTTTTCTGACTTGCCTCTGTGGTGTTTCTATCATTCACCAGCTCTAAGTACACATATTTTCCAAGAGCCTGGTCTGATTTCACATTTACCTGCTCAGTGTCATGGAAGGGAAGGGATAATGAGCCATGTGTCCCTTGAGGGGCTGGCTACCAACCTCTGGGCAAGGAGATATCCCTAGCACAAGGATCCTAGATTCTATATAACCCTGCCATGGTCCAATAGGTTGAGTGCCTTCTCTCTTCATTTCCATATTCAGTCAATTTTTTTTTCTGAGAACAAGACTAGAGTTTGGAATTGAACTGAATAGCTAGTATGCATGGGTGGGGCAACTGAGTCCTTGCCTGATTTACAATTACATGACCCTTAGCTCTGACCCCTCCCAACCATTGCTAGAGCAAATGAAGACTTTGGAAATCAATTTTTATTAACATTTTTCATCCATTATTCAGTATAAGAGAAGGTTACTTGTATCTGTCAGGCTATTGTGGGGGGGAGAAAGTGATGAAGAGAATGGAGAAAGAAAAGATGTCTAGCACTTGAGCTATTGGCATTGGGATCACATTAACATTTTCATTATCCTGCAGACAGCAAAGCCTCAGCCCCCAAATGTTAGCTGTCCATTTCCAATGTGTTAGTCAAGAATCTGACACAATCATGCCATACCAGGTAGTTAAAAACTCCCTAGATGCTCCATTCAATAGCTCCCCTAATCTTTTAAAGAGGCAGGCTTTCTATATCCAAATCTGAGTCACTTTACCCTAACCCTCTTTCTTTTTCATGTACTTTCTAGAAGAAATTTTTTTAGTGTTGCATTTGGAACTACCACAGAGCCCTCCTTATATGTCATGCTCCTCAGAGCCAGGGGGTGTCACCTTGAAGTGAGATAAAAGCACATCAGAAACTCTTCCCCCTAGGTTTAGTGCTACTGTTGCCTAGTGGGTAGAGGGCAGGGATGCTGCTAGATCATATAATGCACAGAAAAACCACTGCTACTAGGAATTATCTGTCCCCAAATGTCACTAGTGCCAACATTGAGAAACCCTGACCTAGGATATGCTGGTAGAGGTTCAGAAAAATAGACTATAGCTATGGTCTGGGATTAAGGCCAGGGAAAGAAAATGGGACTGCCTACTTTGTCTCTTGCAAAGACAGCATTTAAGGTATCAAAAAGCCTCTCTTAGTGATTTGTGAGAAGCCAAGGCTAAGCCAATCACTCTAATCCTCACCAGGTACAGTGCAAGGTTTCACAACCTCAATCCTAATTACAGTTATTGACTGTAATGAGACAACATAAAATATAGTCTCCCAATGAACCGATGTATAATCTTCCCTATTCTCTAAAGGCCAGCCCTAAAAATGGTTTCCAAAAAAAAACACACAATGTTGTCTTACAATTCAGGCACTACATGGAGCTTTTTCCTTGACTCCCACTATCAAGCTATTCTTCCTTATCCTTTCATGACCTATATCATTTGGCTAAAAGACCATAAGTATATGTCCATAGCAAATACTCAGAGCTCCCATGAAAATCAACCCAAAAAGCAATAAAGGAAATAGACAGGAGATGTGTAATTTTCTTTATGATCTGTTTCTTATCTTGTTTTAGGATTTTAACACCCATGCTCCCTTGCCATCTGGGCACTGAAACACCTCTGCATATTGAGGAACAAACTTGGAAATCACATGCCATGAAGGATTGTACCTCTGAGCAAATGCAGTTCACACAGTAAACCAAGCCATATGGTTCCAGGTAGGGATGCCATCTCTCTCCCACTCTGTACTTCTTGTCTTGAAACATACAATATGTCTCTGAATCTGTGAAAAAGGAGATGAAGAACATGCCTGTTAGAAAGCACAACCAATTTACAAATCCAAAGGCAATCACAGGTTACATCTGTTTTAGTGTACATCAAGGAAATAGGCATAGGGAATATTTACAGAACATCTACTATGGCTCAGGGTTTCACATGCTTTGCTTATTTGATCCAACAATGACCCAGTAAGGTAAGCACTGCTATTAGTCTCATTTTATATATGAGGGAAATCCAGGGTCATATAACCAGTAAGTAACTAACATGAGACTCAAACCTATGTTTGCCTGACAGTGAAGCCAACATCTTAACTCCTGCTCTGTTATGACAATATAAAGAAGCATGTCATGTGTCCTTTTGAAAAAGGTTGTGCTCCACTTGCTTTATAAAAGCAAGTTAATATCTAAAAATCTGATCTATTAGAACATTCTCAGAGTTGCCTCATGGTGATGTAGGACTAAATAAATTGTGTTAGGTGCCTATAAATGGCTTTCCCCACAAATTCTAACATCATTAAATCATTAAACAAATATTTGAGCATTTAGTTTTGTCAGGCACTATGCTAAGTGTTAGACATAAAATGGTAAGCAAAATACACACAGTTTGCCCTGGCCTGTGTGTTCAGTGGTTAGAGCATTGGCCCACGCACCAAAGGTTGTGGGTTTGATTCCCGGTCAAGGACATGGATAGCTGGGTTGCAGCTCATCGCTGGCCTGGTTGGGCAGGGCGTGTGAGGGAGGTAACCAATCAATGTGTCTCTCTCATATTTATGTTTCTCTCTCTCTCTCTCCCTCTCTCCCTCCCTTCCAATCTCTCTAAAAATTAATGCAAAAAATATGTTCAGATGAGGATTAACAAAACAAACAAACAAATACAGTCCTTGGTCTCATTCAACTTAATAGAGGACAGGAGTAGCAATTTAGAGAAAAAATGGGAACAGAAAATAAACATGAAAACATGTTCACTGCACTAGTAGAGATTCAAATTAAAACTACATAGAGATCATTGTCTCAAGTCGCTTACTATTTCAAAGACCCTCTATAATTCTAACTATCCACACAATAAATTGCAATTTACTTTTCAAATCTTTATTTCCAGCTTCTTTGAAATAATGAACTAGGATAAAAAAAATCTGGGTTTAAATACTCACTCTATCTATATGGCATTGAGAAAGTCATTTAAAGTCTTTCAATCTCAGGTTTCAACATCTGTGAAAAATGAATTATGTGTTTCTCTTGTAGATGTTGGAGGATTTAATGAAACTGTAAATTATAAAGTGTAGAGTAGACTATATTAACTGATTATTTTCTAATTAGAAATGTAGAATAGGTTATATTAACTGATTATTTTATAATTACAAAAAAATGCATGATCAATGTAGAAAATTGAAAGACATATACCAATACACAAAAAGAATAAAATAAAAACATAAAACTATATAAAGTAAATAAATATTACACCCAAATCCAGCCTGATAAGACACTTTCAATACACTAGCAATTTACAAATAGCCCCTGGGTTGAAGAAATAAATGAAAAAGTAAATTAAAAAAGCATTTTGTACTAAGTGAAAATGAAAACAGAACATATCAAAATTCAGCCAAAGATGTACTTAAAGAGAAATTTATATCACTAAATATCTATATTAGAAAAAGAGAAAAGTCTCAGATTAACACCTTGAGAAACTAGATAAAACAAATCAAAAGGAAATAGAAAAAAGGAATATTAAAAAACAGAAATTAATAAAATTACAGACAGAATATCAATAGAAAAAAAATCAATGAAACCAAAATCTGGTTCTTTAAGAAGACTAATAAAAGTGAAAAAACTTTTAGCAAGATTAACAAAGTTAAAAAGAGAGAAGATGCAAATTAACAATATTAGGGTAAAAGAGAGGACTGCATTATGAATCCAACAAATATTAAAAAAATAAAAAGGGAATATTATCAATAACCAAATATTATGAATTACACTGAGTAATTCAACAACTTAGATGAAATGGATGTATTCTTGTGAACAATAAACAATTATCCCTCGTGAGCACAGATACAAAAATATTCAAAATTTTAGCAATGTAAAAGACCTCTACTCAGAAAACTACAGGACATTGAAAAAAGAGATAGAGGAAGACATAAACAGATGGAAGAACATACCATGTTCATGGATTGGTAGAATCAATATCATTAAAGTGTCAATACTACCCAAAGCAATCTATAAATTCAATGCAATCCCCATTAAAATACCAACGGCATATTTTACAGACCTAGAATGAACTCTCCAAAAATTCATCTGGAATAAAAAAAGACCCCGAATAGCTGCAGCGATCCTGAGAAAGAAGAACAAAGTAGGAGGGATCTCAATACCAGATATCAAGCTGTATTATAAAGCCACTGTTCTCAAAACTGC
>PVJC01052378.1:0-11156 GCA_004026665.1 Murina feae
TGCCTTGACCGGGAATAGAACCCCCAATCCCTCTGTGCGTTGGCCAACGCTCTAACCACTGAGCCCACTGGCCAGGGCTGCATTTTCCCTTTCTCTTCAGAAGTCCTCTCCTTCCTTTAGGTCCCCTTTCCCTGCATTCTCTCTGGCTATAGTGCTCTGTCTTCCAAAGCTCCTGTTCTCTTCATGTGGGTGATTTCAGCTAGATGTAGGAAAGTGGATTTAGGATGACAGCCTTTCTAGCTGAGTTGTTTGTTTTTTAATGAACACAAACGAATCCGGGTAGAATTTCAGGAATTATTGCTGCGTGGGAGCGGGTGGAGAGAAGAGGGTGTAGTTTCAGCACTTTACATTGCGATACACTTTACACTGTGTCATTCACTTCCCATTGGATTAAACCAGCCTGGCAAAGATCATTGCCACATGTTGTGAACTTTCCAAAGCAGATGATCATTATCTGTCTGCATATTGTATTTCCTTCCAGACCGTGAGCTTCTGGAGGGAAGGATGTATTTCATATTCATATTTGTACCTGAAATGTCCAGCACAGTGTCCAGCACATGGCAGAAACTCTGTAGCACTGTTGAGTGAACTGTGGTGGCGTATGGATTGATTGCCTATTTGCTGCTTTTCGCCTCTTGGCTGGTGCTGAGAAATCTGGAGTGATCACCCCTCTGTTTTCATCCCCATATGCAGGCAGCTGTCCTGTCCAGATGGGCACAGCCCAGACCTTCCCCTAGCTTGGCCTCAGGCTCAGAAAATTGTGTTTTCTTGGGGATGGTTATGACCTGTGGGCCTTGGTTCCCTTCGCCCATCTGGCACATGTCCCTCAGAAAACCACCTCTTTACATCTTCACTTCAAACTTGAACTGAAACATTGGCTTTTCCTGGGCCTCGCGCCCAGGTAGGAACTACATCAGGCCTCCTGGTTCTCAGACCTTCAGACACAGATGAGAAAGAAGCCGTTGGCTTTCCCGGGTCCCCAGTCTGTGATTCACCTTGCGGATCTTGGGACTTGCCTCCATATTTACAGGATCCAGTCCCTTATAATAAATCTATATACACATCCTGTTGGTTCTGTTTGAAGAACCAATACACCTTTGCTTATGTATATTAATATTTTATAGTCTGTGGTTCATGCAGTGTGGTTGTCTGTGGGTGATGACCACCAGCTCACAATTGAAACAGAATGACACTGAACATTACTTTCTGGGACCCCTGAAATCATAATATGTAGGCTGTCACCCATTCCTACCCCACAGCCTCTCTATGGGACCCCAAATCTCTCTGATTTGAAAATGGGAATTCAGCCAGGTAGCTAGATAATTGCCAAATAACAAAACTGACTACATTTTCACTTGAGGGTGACAGTAGATGAAATAATGTGTGCTGTGAACTCTGAATGTGGGGAGCTGAGAATTGATTCCAGTTAGACTGCAAGCCCTTTTGTTGCTGAGATATTGCACTGCTTCATGATGCTTCTCAGTGAAGAACTTGGAATGCAATTGGTATTGTAGCTCTGTGTACCAAGGTCAAATGGTTGATCAAACACCTGCATGTTGAATATTGCCTCTTTAGTATTCATGATGGAAGCTGTATTGGTTCATTGTCTAGCACTTGTGTCAGAGTCCTGTTCCCCTGAGTCATGGAGCCAGAACACTCTTTTCATATTTTGTGTGGTAAGGGGTTAGTTGCTTCATTTTTAAGTTTAAATTTCATGTATGAAATGTATATATTAAATTTTTGGTATAGTACAATTTAATGTATATGAAAAATGAGTTTTAGTTAAATACAGCATATGATATGACTCGGATTTTTGTGTTTTTGGTGATATGAATGTTCTGGGAAATATGTAAAGGAAATGAGATTTACATCTTGTAATCTTTCCTAATCGTCTTTATTGCAAATGCAAGACTTATGCCTTTCCTTTGGACTGAGTTACAAGTTGTCCTGATCGGTTCATGTGTTCTTTGTTACTTACCGAATTCTTCCAAATGTCTGGCCTATTTCCTATGTGCTAGTATGTATGTATTCATAGAGCTGAAAAGTTAGAATCAAAATCATTCCCAAGTGACTTCTCAAAAACCACTGTTTCTGAGCGTGAGTAGGAAAAAGATGGAGTGTTAAGGTTCTCTTATTTATACTGAGGAGGCAAACTGGAGTTTTATCTTCAATTACTGAAGCTGCTTTTTCCACTGTCGAGTCTCACATGGCTTCTTTAGCCCGGAGTCCCCTAGTTTCTTTTGTGATTTAAATTCTTCCTATTGACTGAAGATTTCCCCAAAATTATTCAATGAAGAAACTGAGGAGATGTGTTTGATAAGTATGTTGAATTGTTATGGAGTTGAGTTTAACACACATTTATACACTTATTCTGTTTATGAATCTATACATTGCCCCAGGGTCATATTAGGTCTTTCTATGGTGACCCTTTCTCTAACTTATAGCACCCTCATTCTAGGTCCCTTTTTGTTGTTTCCATATTATAATCAAACTATTATGGATATAGTGGGAATTGTAAGTAGCTATCAGGAAGTTAATTTGGAGTGTGAGAGAAATGGAATTCCCTGCCTTGGACACGACACTTAGTTTTTAGTTCTATAATTTGACGGGGATGGGACGAATGAATTAAATTACATGTAGAGCTCAGGTTTCCGGTGTGTTAAAATTTCATGCATCATTGTATCTGAGTGTCTTCAGTGAAGGGTTATAAATTAGAAAATCGAAATAAAAACTACTAAACCAAACTGAAAATATTCCCTGTTCACTTGATTTCTTCAATAGTGGGCCTCAACATTGAAGATTAAGAGAATGCTCTTGGGTGGGGTGGGGTGGTTGTATGTCAGTAAAGATTCATGTACATTTTGCCTATTTTATCTTACTGCTACTAAAAGAAAGCGGGAAAAATTATGGGTTGAATGCCAGTGAAAATGCTTAACAACATTCAGAGGATTTAGTAAATGGACACAAGGTATTCAATCAATATACTGGATTGTAAGATATAAACCTACCAGGTAGAAATTATAATCTGTCAAATTTTTGCAGACTGTTTATGTTCCTTAATGATAAATAATACTAAAGTGAAGTACGATCTCCAGGCTTTTGGCCAGTTATGAATTACCTGTAGGAGATGTGTGAGAGGTTTTAATAGAGCTAATAATTTGCAAAGCAGTTTATTTTTTCCTCTGGGAGAAATTATAACAGCAATATAAACATTTTGAGTCATTTCTCAACAATTTGGAACAATTATGCTTTTACCTGAAATAATGCAAAACTTTTCACGGTGCTAAAAAACTAAGTCAATCGTAAAGTGAAAGCTAGAGGAGGCAATTTTTAAATGTGAATGTGTAGAAGGAATGATGAAAAGTACAGACAAATGTTAAAAGTAAAATCAGCAATTTCTGTGCTTCCTCCGCCATAGACGGCTTTCTTTGTAATCCTCTTAGGACATCTGACATTTGCTTCTGTGTCCCCTTCTAGGATGCTGTGTCTGTGTCTCTTTTTTTATTCCAATTTTACTGCTTTTTTAAAAAAATATTTTTAATTGATTTCAGACAGGAAGAGAAAGGGAGAGAGAGAAACATCAATGAAGAGAGAGAATCATTGATTGGCCGCCTCCAGCATGCCTCACATGGGATTGAGCCCAAAACCTGGTCATGTGCCCTGACTGGGAATCAAACCGTGACCTCCTGGTTCATAGGTCGAAGCTCAGTCACTGAGCCATACGTGCTGGACCCAATTTTACTTCTTAATCAAACTTTTTTTGGGGAAGGGAGCTACGTTAGTATTTCATCATTGTGCTGGCTCCCTCCTGTATGGGCTGCGAAGGCTTTCCCTTCCATCCCTTCTGTCTTGTCCCGGGGGTTAAGGAAAATAGGATTTACCCACACAGGGCCGTGTAGAGGTCTGAGCCACACATGTGTCTGTCTTGCTGCAATGAGAACCATCATCCATGGACCAAAGCTGCTTTGGCTTAGGCAGTGACGTGGGCATCTGAGAGCCTCGACCCAGCTCTCTCCTTTGAGTTCACGCCAGAGAAACTGGGGTGCAGGCTGGAGGGGTTGTCAGTGCTGACTCATCACCTCTCCAAGCAGTCTCTCCAGATCTGATCTCTTGCTTCCTAGCCCCAGGGACCTTTCTCCCCAGTATCTCTGTTTCCATCTCACCTCCCTCAGTTAAGAAATCTATGTGGGGTGTGTGTGTGTGTGTGTGTGTGTGTGTGTGTGTGTGTGTTTCAGTCAAGTGATGCAATAGGAGTGGAGAAGGAACAAAGAAATTTGTAACTGGCTGTGAGCAATTAATTGTAGACACAGTGCACTCGGACAAGCTAACTCTTCACTTATTCCTCACAAGTCTATTAATCATTGTAGAAACTTAAGGCCCTGAACCTTTTGGGACTTGACTTTTGATACTCAGAGCTAAGTTTTTGGACTAAGAGCTATTTAAAAGCCATCCTTCCATGATACGTTTCCAAAGTCTGTTTTGAAATAAAAAAGGTAATAATTGACTGACTTCTGGGTTATTTCACACACACCACCTTTTTTTTTTTTTTTTTTTTAACTTCCCCTGAACTGGGGTTGGGGAAGGGCTATGTTACATTAGCTAGTGGTGGGAGACTCAATAGTTCACTATAGCATCTACTTCTCATTAATTTATGTATCCATTTACGCAACAAATATTTATTGAATTGAGTACCTACTCTATGTTTTAAAGTTGGATTGCAAAGCCCAGCCCCAGCTCTTCACCATGAAACCACTCCTGCCTTCTCTGGCTTTTATTCCACTTTTCTCCTTACTCTTAGAACATTTGTAGTTTGTGCCATACAATGCAACTCTTAATTCTATATTATTTTTCTACTAGAGATTCGATGCACGAAATTTGTGCAAGGGTAGGGCGTCCTTCCCCCGGCTGCCAGCTTCACAGCCCCAACTTTGTGGCCTGGCCGCTGGCTTCGCAGCCTGGCATCGAGGCCCCACCCCCTGCTCACAGCTACTGTGGCCTGGCGCTGCCCACATCCCCCGCTACACACCCCTGGTTCCCTGAGCATCCACCCTCTCTCGATCAATCGCCCCACAGAGGGGGTTTGTCCTGGGCCTCCCTCTACAGGGTGATCATGGAGAAATGGCAGCCTCCCTGACCTGACCAATGGCATTGCACCTGCCTTGGCTGGCCTGGTGCCAGTAGGTGTCACAGCGTGGTCATCCGGACAGTCGTTCGGCTGTTTGGTCAGTTTGCATATTACTTTATTATAGATTATAAGTCATCTCATGTGTACTATCTTTTCTTCTAACTAAATTGGTACTCATTGAAGTTAAGGACTATGTTTTACATTTCTTTTGTATCTCTCCTGCACAATGCTTGCTCAGAGGAATTCAAGAAATACTTGGTTGATTTCTCTGTAAATCAGTACTGACATTGGCATGAATTGCATTCATGCATAGAGACTTCCTGAAACTAATGAGTGTAGATTTCTTTGACTTTACCAGGTAGTGAAATATGCCATTAAACTTTAAGTGCATGGAGAAGGAAGGAGAGGAAAGGTAGAAAGTGAGAATTAAGACCAAAGGCAGTAGTTCTCAGTTGGAGATGATTTTGCCCTCTAGGTAGGGTTGTCAGGTTTAGCAAATAAAAATACAGGTAAATTTGAATTTCAGATAAACAAGTAATTTCTTAATATAAGTACACTAGTGGCCCAGTATGCAAAATTTGTGCAGGGGGGGGGTTCCCTCAGCCCAGCCTGCACCCTCTCCAATCAGGGACCCCTCGGGGGATGTCTGACTGTCAGTTTAGGCCTGATCCCTGTGCCTCCAACTGCCCTCCCCTGCCTGCCTGATAATCCCTAACTGCCTCTGCCTTGGCCCCCACCACCATGGCTTTGTCTGGAAGGAATTCAGATGTCTGGAAGATGGCTGGTTGACCTGGTCTAATTAACATATTACCCTTTTATTAGTATAGATTCCAAGTATTGCATTTTGGACATAGGAATAAAAGTTATTTGTTATTTACCTGAAATTCAATTTTAACTGTAAGTTCTATACTTTTATCTGGAAACCCTCCACCCAGGGAATATTTGGCAGTATCTAGACATTTTTGATTATTACAATCATTGGCGGGGTGGTGGGGGTGGTGGGGGAGATGCTACTAGCATCTAATGGGTAGAGGGCATGGACATAGCTAAACACCCTATAGTGCATAGGCCAGTCCCCACAACAGAGAATGATCTTACCCCGAATGTCAATCATACAAAGTTGAGAAAGTCTGTTCTGAGGATATAAAGAGCCTACGTCTTATCTTTGGGGCACTGTGAGCAGCACAGAGCTTCTTATGGATTTATAAAACCATTTGAAACTTGAAATGTGTATACACACACACACACACACACACGGTATGGCTTCAAAATAAAAAAAAATCTTAGGAAATCAAATGAATTAAGTGGAAATGTCTTTAAAACAATTTAGTGTGGACTAGTCGTCTACAAGTTCAATGCATGTAATTATATCATCTATACATTTTAATATGTTTTATATTATGTAGCACTATCCTTTAAAAGAATGAGTGTCTGGGTTTCATGAAGGTTTAAAATAGCCCTGCTGAAATCAGGCAGCATCCAAAATATTGTTTTGGGTTGATCCATGGAGGGAGGAGGATGAGCTTTTGAGATATGAAGGACACTAGAATATAAAATCCACTCAAAGATCATAGTTGAAATATCAAAAGAAGACTTGGGTAGAAACACAAGGCTAATGGGATAATCAAGGACAGATATTAGAGGCACAGGAGAAAAAAAAGAAAAAGCTGTTCTGAATTATCATGAAGACAAAATAATTATTAAGTGCTTAAGTCCATAAGTCATCTCATGTTACTCCTCTGAGAATGAACCCTTGCAATGACTCTCTATTTCACTGCAAGGGAAAGCTAAGATTTTTAATGGTGGTCTGGAAGTCCTACTATACCTCACTGCCTTGACCCTTGGTCCTCAGTTCCTATCACGGTTCTCTCTTCCTCACATTGTCCAGGCACACTCTTCCTGAAGGGTCTGTATTAGTTATCTATTGTTTTGTTACAAATTACCCAAACGGTAATTAAAACAATAGACATTTATTATCTCATGGAGTTTCTATGGGTCAGGGATCCAGGAGTCCTTAGCTGAGTGGTTCTGGCTCAGGGTCTCTCAAAAGGTTAGAGTTAAAATATCAGCCAGAGATGCAGTCTATGAAGAAGGCTTGATGGGCTACCAGGGGTCCTCAAACTACGGCCCGTGGGCCACATGTGGCCTGCCCAGGACATTTATCCGGCCTGCTGGGTGTTTTTGCCGCCTTGTTTTTTTACTTCAAAATAAGATATGTGCAGTGTGCATAGGAATTTGTTCATAGTTTTTTTTTTTTAAACTATAGTCCGGCCCTCCAACAGTTTGAGGGACAGTAAACTGGCCCCCTGTTTGAAATGTTTGAGGACCCCTGGCAGACGATCTGGTTCCAAACTCCTGGCTGTTGGGCGGAGATCTCAGTTTTTCACCAGATGAATCTCTCCTCTCCATAAGGCTGCTCCAAATATGGCTTTTCCCAGAGTGAGATGCACGGGAAAGAGCACTGGAGAGACACCAACACATGCCTCCCCTAACTTAGTCTAAGTCACACACACTCACTTGTCCCACATTTTATTCTATTTCCTTCTAAATCTCGCCCTCAAGGGCACGAATACCAGGAGACAGGGATCATTGGGGCTATCTTGGAGGCTGGATACCACAGGATTTCTGCACTGGCTCTTCCCTATGATACTCTCATGGCCAACTCTCTCACTATTTATTATCTTCTTCAATTCTTTGCTCAAATGAGTCTTCTCAGTAAGGTTCACCCCTGCCATCCTGGTTAAAATTGTCATTAGCTTCCATTCCTTCTATATTCTTCAATCCTCCTTATACTGCTCTGTTTTACTTTTCCATAGCACATGAAGTCTTATACTATCCCATAAAGCTTACTTATCTGTTATAGCAATTACTTACTGCATGTCCCACCAGTCCCTTTCCCCAAGTCCCTTCCTCGCCCAGGAAACTTATCTTTTTTTTCAGTTTTGAATGATAATCTTTCTTTTGCTCACTGATTGTGTCCCAAACTCCCGGAAAAACACCAGGCATATAAGGTTACTCAATAGATACTGCTGATTGAAAGAATGAAGACCATAAAGCAGGAATAGTTTATTTCAAAATTGATTAAAATTTTCTGATGTCTCAAATAGACAACTATAGCATGTATCAGAGACTCTTATCTCAAAAGGAAAATGAACTACCTTCTTCTCACCTTTCGCAGGATAGAAGAAGAATCACAGAAATAGAAATCACAGATAAGCCAGGAGTCTGTAATGGATACATGTGGGTAAGAGTGTGAGGAGGCTAATACACTGCTGACGGGAGAATAAATTGAATCACCCCCTTTTGGAAAGTAGTACATGTCGCCAGCTATAAAGTGGGCTTAGTTGCTAGCACAGTAATCAATCTCTGAGGCATTTATTCCAAAGAAATAATTCAAAAGGAAAAAAAAGGCACAGAGAAGTTTGTTACAATTCACGACAATGAAAATATAAAGATAACATGTTCAAATCTAGGTGAATGCCACATTCACCCAATGAAACATCATGTTATCACAGAAAATGACAAGTAGGAAGGATTAAAGAACTTCAGGAGAGAACGTCACTATTGCCAACCAAACTCCCATCGCCTAGGAATGAGAACAAAGCTTTTTCCTTTTCTGCACCCCAGCTGTAGGACCTTCAGCATCTCATGCACAGTTCTTCTCCAGCAGGAATGGCTTTGGCAGGCAGGAGAGGTGGGGTAGGAGACTAGAACCCAGAAAGTGGAGTTGTTGGGTAGTAGAAAGGGATGTGTCAATTTCTCATTATAGTAGTTTTTGATTTGGATATTTTTGACTTTTTTTTTCTAGTTTCATGCCATTGTGGTTGGAAAAGATGATTTCAATCTTCTTGAATTTATTGAAGAATGTTTTATGGAGGATGTCCCATATTAGTTGAAAAAAATTATACTCTGCAGTGTTTGGATGAAATATTCTTAAATGTCTACTTGATACTTAAGGCCACTGTTTACTTATTACTTTTCTGTCTAGATATTCTACCCATTGATGTGAGTGGGGTATTAAACATCTACTATTGTTGTATGACTGCATTTCTCCCTTTATGTCTATTAATTATTGCTTTATATGCTTAGGTGCTCCTATGTTGGGTGCTTGGTAGCTTTTAAAATGTCTGATTTGCTGAATTTATTGAATATTTGGCTTTCAAACCTGTGAGGTTTTTCTTTTTTATTTATCTATTTATCTATCTATCTATTTATTTATTTATTTATTTATTTATTTATTTATTTATTATATATTTTATTGATTTTTTTACAGAGAGGAAGGGAGAGGGATAGAGATTTAGAAACATTGATGAGAGAGAAACATCGATCAGCTGCTTCCTGCAACCCCCTACCAGGGATATGCCCACAACCAAGGTACATGCCCTTGACCAGAATCGAACCTGGGACCCTTCAGTCCGCAGGCTGACGCTCTATCCACTGAGCCAAACCGGTTAGGGCTACTTATTTATTTTTAATATAAAGGCATTATTTTTAAAAAATCTTTATTGATTTTAGAGAGGAAGGGAGAAGGAGAGAGAGATAGAAACATCAATGATGAGAGTCATTGATCAGCTGCCTCCTGCATGCCCCTTATTGGGCATCGAGCCCGCAACCCAGGCATGTGCCCTTGGCTGGAATCGAACCTGGGACCCTTCAGTCTGCAAGCTGATGCTCTATCCACTGGACCAAGCTGGCTAGGACTCCTTTTCTATTTAAATAAGATTCTTTAACATTTCTTTAAAAGCTGCATTAATGATGATAAACTCCTTTAGTTTTTGCTTGCCCAGGAAACTTATCTTTTTTCAATTTTGAAGGATAACCTTGCTGGGTAAATTATTCTAGGTTGTAGGGTCCTTTCTTTCAGCATTTTAAAGGTGTCCCGCTATGCCCTTCTAGCCTGTAAATTTGTTGCTGAGAAATCAGCTGGTAGCCTTATGAGGTTTTCTTTGCATATAACTCTTGCTTCTTTCAAGATTGTGCCTTACAACATGTCTTGGTGTGAGTCTCTTTGAGTTTTTGTTGTTTGAAATTCTCTGAACTTTTTGGATCTGAATGTCTGTTTTCTTTCCAGTTTTGGAAAGTTTTCAGCCATTATTTCTTTAAAAAAAACCTCTTATTTTTATTGATTGATTTTAGAGAGATAGAGAAAGAATTAAAGAGAGAGAGAAAGAGTGAGAGAGAGATACTGATTTATTGCTCCACTTATTTATTGTTGAAAAAAATTTTTTTAATTAATTTCAGAGACGAAGGGAAAGGGAGAGAGGTAGAAACACCAATGATGAAAGAGAATCTGATTGGTTGCCTTCTGCACTGAGGGCAATAATATATATTAAAAAATAATTTATTATTTGCATTGTTTTAAAAGTAGTTAATGCCACAGAAAACTTATTTCACAATGCATAAGACAAATTTTGCCATTAAAAAAGTATATGTAGAGTAACTATCGCAAGTACTACCTATAATCCTTTAGCTGAGCTTCAGCATTATTTTATGATGGAAAAAAGTGTGTTTGCATATTGTACCAAAGCAATTGGGAAAACAGACCTTATTCATCCTGTTAAGGAGAAAAGAGTTTTTTATTCATGAAAGTATGATGATCTTTACTCAATAATGTGTTACCCTGTAATATAGAAAATAGTTAGCATGGCTTCTGTAAATTTTTGCAGGCAACACACTTTCAGTTTTTTTTAAATATATTTTTTATTTCTTTCAGAGAGGATGGGAGAGGGAGAGAGATAGCAACACCTGAATGCCCCACCCTGGAGATCGAGCCTGCAAACCAGGCATATGCTGATCAGAATTGAACCATGACCTCCTGGTTCATAGGTCGATGCTGAACCACTGAGCCATGCTGCTTGGGCTGTTCTACTTATGCATTCATTGGTTTCTTCTTGTATCTGCCCTGACCAGGAATCAAACCTACAACTGAACTACCCAACCAAGGCCAGCCATTATTTCCCTTCCTTCCTTCCTTCCTTCCTTCCTTCCTTCCTTCCTTCCTTCCTTCCTTCCTTCCTTCCTTCCTTCCTTC
>PVJC01052379.1:0-11164 GCA_004026665.1 Murina feae
AAGCAGACTGCCGACCCCCTGCCGCCTCTTTCCTGCTCCCCGATGCCCCTCCAAGGGCCTGGGAAGCCCACCAAGCAGCCCGCCGACCCCCTGCCGCCTCTTACCCACTTCCCGGTGCCCTCCAACCCTGCCGCCTCTTTCCCACTCACGGGTCCTGGGTCCTGCGCTGTCCCGCCCTGCAGCCGCTCTGTGCACTCGGGAGGTCCCTCAGCCCTGCCTGTGCTCTCTCACAGTCTGGGACCCCTCGGGGGATGTCCACCTGCTGGCATGCCTGACCAGCCTGAGTGCGGGGCTTTAAGGCTGCCCACAGCTCCCATTGACCAATGTCCCAGCAAGGCCGGCTGGACGCAGGTTTCCTATAATTGATGCTGTTCCTTTAAGGCGAGGCCTTTTACTAACGAAGCCTCCTCTCTGCCTCACCTCGTGGCTTCTATAATGAAACAATTGTTACACTTAATTGTTGCAAATGTGTGTTTTGCTTCAGGCCAAAGGCTAAGGAGCCAGCGAGCAGGTAGTTTCCCTTTCGCTCCTGCTGCAACGGAAGCTGCCTAAATGTTTACTCAGGTCCGTGAGTGGCGGGCGCCATGTTGGCTGGGCTAATTTGCATACAGCCATTCTGATTGGCTGTGGGCGTCCCGGAGAAATGGTTAATTTTACTATTCCGCTTTTATTAGTTTAGATCTTACTGCATTTTATAGGTGTGGTTTTTTCCTGCAGTGAACATTTATTAGTGGTGAAATATTTTTTAACTTAAAAAAAAGTTTCATCATCAGAGGCCTATGTACCTGAGACTTTTTTTGATTCAGGTCTCCCTGGGAAAGCAGGGAAGGCATCTAAGTTCATTATTGCAGCTCACTCACATCAGCAGTTTGAAGGCAGTGGATGGACTTATTCGTCTCCTCTAATGCCCTCACTACCCTGGCCGGATGGCATGCTGCTCAGGCTGGAGTCCAGAGGCCTGGCACTGGCCTCGAGTCTCCACCTGTTTTCATTCCTGCTTCACCCATGATCTCCTGCCACCACCTCTGTCCCCAGGCCTCCCACTCACAATAACTGACCCATCCTCACTCCATCTCTCTTTCCATTGCCATGTGAAATGACCATAAACAAGGGGATGGAAACAGACATTATTCTTTCAGTATTCAGTCGAAGGAGAGAGGAAAGGGACCACAAGGCTTATTTGTCACTGGAGAGGTTTGTGAATGTCAAAGTTTAAAGCTTTTTAACCCATACAGTTAACTTGAGCGAAGAGGAGCTAAACTCTAGGCTCCCGCATTAGCAAATGAAACAACACATGAGTTAAGTCAAACTCACCTTCTCCCTAAGCCCAATAGACTCTTTCTTCTCTTCCTGCCCTCTCTGGAAACTGGGCCATCGCTTTTCCAGAAACCCGAGTGTAAAATCCAGGAGTTACTTTTTACTCTTTCCGCCACTTTAACAACTATCCAGTCCTGATGCTTCTGTCTCCAGGATGTTTCTACCTTCTCTCCTTCCTACTGTGGCTTCCCTGCTTCATCCCATTGCCTCTGCTCATCCCATAGCACCAGTCTCTCCAAGTATCCTGCTTCTACTCTGCTCTTTCTTGCTCATCTGACTTAGATGCTGCTTTCATCCACCTAAGGGCCAGTTTTGACTGTCCTGCAAAAAAAATTCATAAGTTACCCAGTATTTTATATATATACTAGGAGCCTGGTGCATGAAATTCATGCACTGGTGAGTGCTGGGGCAAACGCTTCGCGCTAGACGGCCCATGATCGCACACGGCCTGGTGGCCCCCACCACTGAGCGAACACACCCGGCGCTTCACCCCAGGCAGCGGATGATCGCACACAGGCAGCAGTGGACACGGCTGGGGTGAGGGGACTGGGCGCTGTCATCTTGTGGCTATAGGCTTGGCCATCTTTGTCTCAGAGTGATGGTTAATTTGCATATTACTCTTTTATTAGATAGGATATATATATATATATATATATATATATATGCTGGGTTCTTCTCCTTTCATGGCACCCGAGCACCAGCCTTCCAGGGCTTCCTCCCAGGAGTTTAATCCCAGGCTCGAGCACTTCTCCTCCAAGCCCTTAAGTTCTGGAAGTGACATCTTTTCCCTTCAGGTTCCTCATTCCTAGGAGGTGTGTGTGGCCTGCAGATCTCCTTCTCTGCATGGCTGCCAGGTTCCCTTTTTCTCCCCCAGACTTTTATAATTTGCCTAGGCAAGTCCCGGTGTTAAATATCTTCTCTAAAATAATGCATGTGTCCTCTCCCTTAGCAGACCATGCCATGCTCATGACTATTTTTCTGAAGGGAAAGGTCAGTCTGTGAAGGCATTTTGGTAGAAAACGAACTCCTTATTGCAGATCTTATTTTATTTCATCATTTGGCAGCATTTGACTCTTTAACAACTACAGTGTTATGCTCTCATAGACACTCCTCACTCCCCATCTCTCTGGCCACTCTTTCTTAGCTTCTTATGAAGATGCTTCTCTTTCTCTCTCTCTCTCTCTCTGATTTTTTAAATAATATTTTTAAATTTACTTTATTTTTAAAATATATTTATATTGATTTCAGAGAAGAAGGAAGAGGGAGAGAGAGAAACATCAATGATGAGAGAGAATCATTGATCAGATGCCTTTTGCACACACCACACTGGGGATAGAGCCCGCAAGCCTGGCATGTGCCCTGACCTGGAATTGAACAGTGACCTCCTGGTTCATAAGTCAACTCTCAAGCACTGAGCCATGCCAACCAGGGAAATATTTTTTATTTTTTTCAATTGCAATTTACATTCAACATTATCTTGTATTAGCTTCAAGTGTATATCGTAGTCATTGGACAATCATATACTTTATTAAGGTGTCTCCTTAATATTTCCAGTACCTACCTGGCAGCGTATGTAGTTATTATAATATTAGAGGCCCAGTGCACAAAATTTGTGCATGGGGGGGTGTCCTTTCAGCCCAGCCTACACCCTCTCCAATCTGGGACCCTTTGGGGGATGTCCAAACACCCAGGCCTAAACTGGTTTCAGACATTCCTCTCACAATCCAGGACCACTGGCTCCTAACTGCTCACCTGCCTGCCTACCCAATTGTCCCTAACTGTCCCCCCCCCCCCCCCCCCCCGCCAGCCTGATCACCCCTAACTGCCTCTGCCTGCCAGCCTGATTGCCCCTAACTGCCCTCCCTCCCCGCCAGCCTGGTCACCCCAACTGTCCCCCTGCTGGCCTGGTTGCCCTACACAGCCTGCTGTTCAGTCCTCAGGTCGTCCCTCACTAACCCTCCTGCTGGCCTTGTCACCACCCCAGGCAGCCTGCTGTTGGATCATTACTGTGATGGAGTGCGGAACAATTTGCATATTTCTCCATTATTAGTATAGATTATTGACTATTTTCCATATGCTATACTTATATCTCCATGGCTATCTTGTAACTATTTCTTACTTCCTTCACTTTTTTCACCCAGCCCTCCAAACCCTTTCCCTTCTGGCAACCATCAGTGCCTTTGTATCTATAAAGAACTCTTCTTTCTTTAGCCTGATGTTTCTTGACATCCTGATGGTAGTCCTTTTATTTTTTCTATCACACCTTTCTCTGGCATAGCTGGCCCATCCCCATAGCTTCCGTTACTATCTGTCTTCTGAAGAAGCATTAATTCATGTCTTCAGCCCAGACATTTCTCCTCCATTTGAAGATTCGTTTATCCAAATAGTGCTATGCCCTCTGGACATACCTTTTTGAATGTTCCTTTTCTAGCATCAGACAGCTTGAATTGTGATGGAGGGAGACCTGGTTTCAATCCAGAGTGTGGCTAAAAGCTCTCCCCGCACCATCTTTTTTATACCCAAGCATCCCAAACTGAGCTGATCATTGGTTTCTCTCACCTCCTGTATTCCTGGTGAGAGTAGCTAACTCTGGAGTCCATTCAGTTGTCCAAGTCAGAAATCTGGGCTGGGGGGCATTGTGACCCCTGCTCCTTTTTCTTGTCCCATCTACAAACAACTCATATAGATTAAATATCTTCACTTAGTTTACTTATTTCTATCATCTCTACCACTTGTCTGTTCTACCATAATCTCCAACAACCTCTTTATAGGTATCACAGTTTTATGCTATTTTAAATTCAATTTCCACATGACATTCTAATAAAAATCTAATAAGTGTCTTCTAATTAAAATCCTTAAGTTCCTTAAATTTAAATTCCTTAAATTCTACTTTTAGAATAAAGTACAAACTACCTAACACAGCTTCTCACACCCTTTATGATCTTGTAGTGGGATGCCTCCAGGTGAGGGCTCTTTGTTTTTTGTTTGTTTGTTTGTTTGTTTGTTTAGAAAAGTTGCCACTTAACATCTTCTTGTTCTAATATGTCTAGGGGTCTAAATGGGAGTGATAAACACTAACTGGAACTTGAGGCAAACATAATCAGTCCAGATGGTCTATGGGAGGAACTAGAGTTTACGTAAGTTTTCACATTCTACATAATTGTGAGAACCCTATAGGAAGAACTCTATGTTTATAATAAAGCTTCGTAGTTGAAACTTCCCCTTCCCTTTCCTTTCTATAAATACTCCTTTATCTTGGCATGCAGGCCAACATGTGCACATGGCTTGCCATGCCTGCATGCCCTGGATTGCAATCCTTTCTTTTCCCTGAGTAAATACTTTTTGGTGACAAGACATCTAGTCAATATTATTTTTCAGTCAACAGAAGGCATCCTTAGGGGCAAGCATTGCTTTGGACAGTCACTTGGGTGATTGGGTCATCTCTCTTACTTATGTAACTGTTAGGCAAGCTTGTACCCATTTGCTTTGACAGAAGGCATACTAGGAGCATCATCAAAGCTGAGCAATGCTGCCCCACAGAAAGCACATGCCTGCTCTTCAAGAAGGAGGTCAGTTGGGGTCATTGAGTTTCCCAGAAATAAAGAGAATAAACCTTGACTTCTTCCCTGTTGAGTTTCCAAATTATTAGAAACTTTGATAAATTGATAAAGTCTCTGCTGATATCCTCTGGCAGCAAAGACCATCATGGGATAAAGGTGAGTTTGCATGCTACAGGTCCTATACTGACATGGAGACATAACTGGTCCCCATCCAGGTGTCACACTTACCAGTGGAGGCCTGGAACTAGCAGGAGGCTGAAATGAATCATCTTGTGGATGTCAAGCCAACTTCTATCCTCAGCCATATCAGTGCTTGTGCAATTGCACCATGAACATTTGAGCCATTGCAGAAATAGACAATATTCTTGGGACCAACCACATGGAATTCCTTTCTATAAGACCAGCCATATAACTAGCTACATAATTAATGAGACCTGATGCAAAATGAAAATGTGTCCCTAGTTCAGAAATTATTAAGAATTTTAAGACAGCAACAACAGGGCATTAAATCAGGTGTGAGCCCTTCTGAGCATGGAGCTCTGTGTGACTGCCCTAGACTTTATCAGCCATCTACCTGGTGGAGTGTTTATATCAGACACCTTAGAATATGCAGTGGGGAGCAAGTGTTCTTATAGCAGTTGATACCTGCTTCAAGTACGTGCCCAGGCTCCTCACATGGGGAACCACCTTGCCAGGGTTGAACAGCAGCCCTGAATGATGGGTAAATGTATTACTCTGACACAGTTTCACTATGAAAGAGAAAGCTAAGGGACGGCCTGGCTGAAGAAGCCAGGCAACCTTGATTGCCTGCTTTGTTAGGCTTTTATTGGAATTTTTATCTTTAGATACAACCAGTAGGATGAGTAATCTTGGAAGGACACATGTGTTTACATTGTCCTCTAGGCAAGGGCATCCAGGGATTAAGCATAAGAATTCTAATAATTCCACAAAACAAATGACTTGTTTTCTTCAACAGATGAATAGTATGAAAACAAAGAAAGGGGAAGAACTGTTATGCACCGACTTGTGTGCACAGGCTTGTTTGGAAAAATCAAGGAATAATTAGGGGTGCTGCCTTTGACACTCCCCCAAGTCTCCCCTAAGTCGGAATTCCAATAAACAGAGCAGGTGGCCGTCCACACACTTCCCTTTTCTCAGAATGTCCTCCTTACAACTTCCCAACCAAGTCTCTTATGCTTCCCAACAAGAATGGATATAACTTCATTGCCTGCAGTGTCTCTCTCAGCACTACCATCTGAGGGCTTGTGGGAAACATGACCTATTGATATGATATTTGATCTAATATCTGATACAATATTGCTTCAGACTAAGGAGCCAAATTACTGAAAAGAAAGTGCAACCATGGGCCCAGGACCACATGATTTATTAATTGTACTATTTACTCCAGCAGTAAGAAGCAGGTGTCCTAACAACACTGTAATGGGCTTGTGAAAGCTTAACTAAAACACTATCCCTGGGATAGCACCAACTGACACTATTGCCCAGAGATAGCATGATTCCTGAGTGGCACACCGCTAACCTGGATGTGCTACAAAATCAGTGGCTAATATGGTGCTGTGCCCTCACTAGTTTTACCAGATGGAATCCAGGTAGCAAAGATGGAAGTAGATTTGACCTCATCACTTCCTTGCACCTGCTTTCCGTCCTCACGACCTTAAATCCTGCTGTGTTAGAGGTCCTGCTTCCCAAAGGGATGGGACTGCTTTTTCCAGGTCAAGCTTCTGCATAGCTTTCTGAACTGGAAGCTGTGACTGCCACCTGACTGCTTTGGCTTCCTCATGCACAAAACCCATCTAGCAAACAAGGGCTTTACTCTGTCAGTGGACATATTGATCCCTGTTTATTGTGAGGTCTTAGTAATGAGGAGAGTGTGTGTGAATGAAGATGTTTGGGACCTGAGAATTCATTGCATTTATTCAAGCCTCTTGATCAGGTATTTACTATTTTTTTTCTTGATGGGCCAGATAGTCAATGCTTTCAGCCTTATAGGCATTATAATCTCTGACATAATTATTTAACTCAGCTGTTGTAGCAGCCATAGACAATATGTAAATAAATGAGCATGACTGTGTTATTTATTTACAAAATCAGGCAGCTGGCCCACGGGCTACCGTTTGATAGCTTCTGTTCTATATTTAACCTCAAGTAACCAAGAATTACAGAGCATAGAGGAAGACTTCAAATGATACAATGAAGATGCAATCAGCCAAATCCAGAATGTGGGAAATTCCACAAAACAAATGGCTTGTTTTTTTCAACAGTTAAATAGTATGAAAACAAAGAAAGGGGAAGAACTGCTATGTATTAAGAGACCTAAAAAACATAGTAATAAAATTCAATATGTGTGGATCTCAGATTATCAGGAAAAATCAAATATGGGTTGGAAATTTTAAGATGTTAGGAACTGAAAAAAATTTATTGGGTGTGATAAAGGTATTGTGGCAATATTAAAGTAAAAGGCCACATGTGTCAGACATGTTAGGACTTGTATGCATCCATGTAAGCATAACCAAAGGACACAGACACTAGCACAAACAGGGGGCCATTGGGGAGGGTGGCAAAGGGGGGATAAGGATACATATGTAATACCTTAATCAATAAAGAAAAAAGTGTTAGGCATTTATAGTCTAATCATGCAACATCTGGGATTTGCTTTAATACAACCCAGCAAAAGAAAAAAAATACTTTCTGTGAGTGTGTGTTGTGTTGGAAGGTAGGTATTCATGAAATGATAATAATGCCAAAATGCTGACGTTTGTTGAAACTGTTAGATTTGTGAGATTTCATTACCCTGTTCTCTGCTTTTGTGAATGTTTGAAAAATCCCATAATAAACAGTAAAAAAAATTATTTGAATGAAAATGTTGAAGATGTTGCCAGGCCAAACTTCTTACCACTTTGCTCATTTATTATTTTGGTCCTCACAACTGAAAAAATTTAACTACTCTTTTTCATAACTACACAACTTACTCAATTTCCTCTGCTGTAGTTTGGTTTCTAATCTAAACCTTTGAATACAGAATTTATTCTATTTAGTAGTATTTTTTCACTAGGAATGTTTTCATCTTTGTACTAGGCTAAAATATGCTTGCTGAATATGTATAGGGATACCTAAGAGATGACACCCTCTCCCTTAGAATTTAGAGGAAGCAATATTTATTCGTTATCTTTTTTCATTTAAACATTGGGCAGATATACCCTATGTGCCATATACTGCATACATCAATTATTTTATTCCTGGCCACTTCCAACAATAACCTTAAGGGCCAGTTCATAAAGGCAATAGGTTCCCAGAAAGTATCTGTCACTGTCTTACATGCACTCCAGAGTTCTGTCTCTAATTATAATACTAGAGGCCTGGTACACAAAAAATTGTGCACTCAGGGGGTCTCTCAGCCCAGCCTGTGCCCTCTCACAGTCTGGGAACCCTCAGGGGATGTCCACCTGCTGGCTTAGGCCCACTCCCTGGGGAATCAGGCCTAAGCTGGCAGTCAGACATCCCTCTGGCAGCCTGGGAGCCCTTGGGGGATGTCCACTTGACTGGGATCAAACCTGGGACCCTTGGATCTGCAGGTTGATGCTTTATCCACTGAGCCAAACCAGCTAGGGCTGGAAGGAGTGCCTTTTTATGAAAGAACTATATGAACAGGAATGCCATAAAACTGTCATTTTCCTCACCCTCTGGCTTTTGTCTTATCTTTTCATCTGGATGTGGGATTCATTGCTGTGTCCCCAGTTATTTGTGTGTCCACTCAGGCCTCACCAATAAGATTTCCTTACTCTTGGACAGATGCATATCCTCCAGCAAGTGCCTGCATTAATCACTTAGCAACCTTCCTATTTATAACACAATATTTCTGAAGGTGTCTTGACTGTACATATACAGAGTGTCCTCTGCATATGCATTTTAATAAGCACTGCCTTTATAATTATTCAAAGTGTGTGAAGACATTTTGGGGGGACACCCTATATAGCAAACGTTTAAAATTGTCCTTAACTTGACTATTCCAATTTTAGGAAGTTATTGAAAGAACATCATAGACATGTTGTTACATTATCACGCTAAATGAACAAGCATGCTATTTGTAATTTGAAAGGGAATGTTATGTAGTTATTAAAAATGTTTTGTAGGAGAATAATGACATGGAGAATGTTCATAATGAATGTGTAATCAGAAAAACAAGTAGGTTGTAAGGCATTTTGATCTTTATGAACTCAGTACTTTAAAATCTGAGCTTTACAGAGTCGGAAAGGAAACAAAAATTACGTAGTGATAATCTCTGGATGATTAAATTAAAGGAAACTTTTAAGTTTATTTCTTTGTACTTGTCTGTGTTTTATAATTTTTGTGATGAGCTATTATTGTTATTACTATCATCAAGTGAATGATAGTTTCTTTCCCTTCAGGGTCTTTGGAATGCTGTTCCCACTTCTTAGAATATCCCATTGTCTGTTGAACATGTTCTTTATCTATTGAAAATAATTTTCTGGTCATTGTTTAAAACTCAGCTAAAATACACTGATTCCCAGAATTCTTAGCTCTGCCCAGGCCTCCCTGCATGAAAACACCTTACATTTAAAGAACACAAACACATACTCATTGAACACTTACCACAGGCTAACAAGTACTAGTCTAAGCTTTTTGTATATATTAATGCATTTAATTTTCACCACCAACACAATAGAGAATAATATCATCTCCATTATCTTCAGATAATGAAACTGAAGCTCAGAGATTAACCAACCTGCCAGGACCACCCAGCAAGTAGATACTTGAGTGAGAACATCATGAACCCAGGCAGTGTGACCCTGGAACCGTGCTATGAACTTCTCAGCTAACCTGCCCTGTGCTTGCATGGGTCTCTTACACAGCCTATTGCTACTGCTGGTTTGCTTCTGTGCACTTCGCTCTGTCCTGCACCTTAAGCTTTTTGAGGACAGCAGGGACTAAATTCCTAGCACCACACATCTTCAGAGATATGTATAGAATCTTCAATGGAATTTACCAGTGCTATTAAGTACTGAACAAATGTTTCATTTTGATAGAAAAGACATGGAAAGGAGGGGAGGAGAAGGAGGAGGAGAGAGAGAAGAGGAGGAGGAGGAGTATGAAGGAAAAGGAAAGAGAATCTATACTAATAAAAGCGAAATATTAAAATTAACCGTTTCTCTGAGACAGGGTAAGCCACGCC
This sequence comes from Murina feae, assembly GCA_004026665.1. NCBI lineage: Eukaryota > Metazoa > Chordata > Mammalia > Chiroptera > Vespertilionidae > Murina > Murina feae. The sequence goes on from PVJC01052379.1 coordinate 10,090, forward strand.
CACCAGCCAATCAGAGCTGCTATATGCAAATCAGCCCAGCCAAGATGGCGGAGGACGCAGCCCTGGTGTGCGGCTTCTCCAGGGCTGCGGCCTCCGCCATCTTGGGAGCCTCCTGCCTGAGAAGGCATCCAGCGCCTTGGGCCTGCGGATGCCTTTCCAGGCGGGAGCCGGGGTGGGGGGGAGGTGGGCACCAGGCGGCTGCCCCCGCCCAGGAAGGCTCCGGGGCGTGGGGGCGGGGCGGCAGGACCCCCTCAGCCCCGCCGCCTTGGAGCGTTCTGGGGTGCGGGGACAAGCCAGCAGGACCCCCTCAGCCCCGCCGCCTCGGAGCGTTCCGGGACGCGGGGCGGCCGGATCCCCGCGGCCCCGCCTCCCGCCGCCTCGGGAGCATTCCTGGGCTCGGGGACAAGCCGGCAGGACCCCCTCAGCCCCGCCGCCTCAGAGCGTTCTGGGGTGCGGGGCGGCCGGATCCCCGTGGCCTTGCCTCCCGCCGCCTCGGGAGCGTTCCGGGGCGCGGGGACAAGGCAGCAGGACTCCCTCAGCCCTGCTGCCTCGGAGCGTTCCAGGGCGCGGGGTGGCCGGATCCCCGCAGCCCCGCCTCCCGCCGCCTCGGAGCGTTCCGGGGCGCGGGGACAAGGCAGCAGGACCCCCTCAGCCCCGCCGCCTCGGAGCGTTCTGGGGTGCGGGGTGGCTGGATCCCCGCGGCCTTGCCTCCCGCCGCCTCGGGAGCGTTCCGGGGCGCGGGGACAAGGCAGCAGGACCCCCTCAGCCCCGCCGCCTCGGAGCGTTCCGGGGCGCGGGGACGGGGCGGTCGGATCCCAGTGGCTCTGCTGCCCGCAGCCTCGGGAGCGTTCCAGGGCGCGGGGGCGAGATGGTTGGATCCCCGCAGCCCTGCCGCTGCAGCCTCGACTTACTGGGCGGGAGCCTTCCGGGGCGCGCGGGGAACAGGCGGCCCGACCCCCGCGGCCCCGCCCGGGAGGCCATGGGGCGGCCAGCGCCACCCCACCCGGGGACTAGGCAGCTGGACCCCTGCGGCTCCCACCTGGAAGGCCATGGGGCGACCAGTGCCTCCCCACCC
>PVJC01052380.1:0-11157 GCA_004026665.1 Murina feae
TAATATTATGCTTTTATTAGTTAGGATGTTACTGGGCAAGACATCCCCCTGAGTCAGTGGGAGAGGGCTATCCACAACCTCTATCTGTGTTCTCATATAAAGCAATTTATAAGAGAGATCTTAACTGCGCTGTGAAAAACCCGTTTATTAAAGCAATTAAAGCATGTGCCTTTACTGAAAAACCAAAGCAAGCAAATCTATACATCTGGCTTATGAAGCACAGATGGGCTCTCAGCTAATCTGAAGAGCAAGTTGGGTGGGGGACTGAGGTGTTATAAACCCTGCTGTCTATAGGCTTCAAAATTTCTCTGTTGACTTTTTTGATACAGATTAATTCTCAAGGTTCCTTTTTACTTTGTTTTGGCCCTCCCAAAATTCATGAAAAGCACCTGGCAACTTTATCTTGCCAAGTCTTGAGACTGCTGGCTTCTCTGCTTAGGGAGTAAAATGGCCCTTTTTTCCCTTTTCCCTTTCCCCTTCCCTTTCTGCATTCTCTCATTAGGGAGTTTTTGTTTGTTTGTTTTTGTTTTGTTTTGTTTTGTTTTAGCCATTTGCTCTGTGTCCTTGGGTGGGGAAGATAATGGTTTGTTAGTTACAAGCTGGTTGCAAATTACCCACAGTGGTTGGTCTTGTTTAACTTTTTGTCTCAGTTTCCCTCTTCTTCCTGCCCTGGAATCCTGTAACATTCTGCACCTGCAAGATAAACAACATTGTGGTCTGGAGCTCAGCCCTGCTCGGTCCTGCACTTATGTCTGTACTTTCTTCTTCGTCCACCCCTTACCCTGTCTGCCTTGCCCTGTTTCTAACTCCTCTCAATATAACATCTTAAATTATTTGCTCTCAATGCTCAGTCGCAGTGCATGCTTCTGGGCATACACAACCTAGGACATCTTTTAGAACAAATCAAGTGAGGTCTGTATCCTAGTCTTCATTCTTGTCACAGTCTTAGTCTACCCTTCTTGTGTCTTTTGCCCTTCAGAAGGGTAAGGAGTCCATGGAACCAATGGAACATGTTCACCCCAACCACATTCCAGCTACCTGTGATACAAGAATTCCCTATTAAATAGCCTAACCCTGCTGACAGCACTTGCGCAGGATTCTTCTCTGGGCTAGTCCTACTGATGGTAGACAACGAGGTCCAGGAGCTAACCAATGGGTGCTTGTTAGGGGGAAAGTGTGAACTAATGGTATGCTGGCTAAGGAATTGGTATAATTTATCATGAAGTCCCCCACAATATTGGTTAGACTACGTAGTATCCATAATGTCTTTAATTTCTCTTCTGTATTCTTCACCATGCTGAATTCTAAATAGTTTGCTCAAAATTTTGTTTCATTTCTGTATTTCTGTCATCATCTGCATCTATTCACAACTTAACATGTTGAGTACTTTAAAAAATCAGTGTCTATATTATTCATTTCACATATTCTTTAATACCCTTTTCCAATTCTCCCTGTTTTTTAATAGTGTAATTTTTTGTTACTATTTTGATTCATTTTTAAATGTCTTCATCCATTTAAAAATATTTATCTTGTGCTTTGTCTCACATTTGTGTACTATTTTTCTCATGTTATTAGGGCTCTACTCTTTCTGACTATTGGATCCATAATTCTTCCTTTTGATAGACTGCTTCCTTACATGCTTTGTAACTTCCACATTTCTATTCATTTTTTGATACTTTCTTCACCCTACCCTGTGCAGCCTGGATTGTAGGAGTGCCTCTCTTGAATTATTTTATCTTTGTTTTTACAAGTATGCCTAGGGGATATCACAGTCCCTAAACTCATTTTATGTAAAGTTCTTGGTTTGATGTTCCTGACCCAATCAGCTGTAATAATACAAAACAATATTGCAATGAATGAACAGACACCATGTTACCTATTGGGAGATGCTCTTCCCCACAGTGGTCAGATAAAGGCACAAAAAACAGTGTTTATAAATTGATTTTGGAGTTCATCTAATCACCTTTTTCAACAAATGTAGATCTATTTTAATGTTCCAACTTTATGCAGACTTTTCAGTTACAACTTTTATTTTCACATGAAACCCAAAACTCATGTTTTTTCAAGGTGATATAAGCCCTCTTACTGCCACAACAAGCAGCACTTATTCTTGAATCTCTCACCTGCCTGTCATATGCTTCTCTTGTTTCTATCATATCTTTGGATCTTTATAAACTTTGTTTCAAATCCAATTAAATATATCATCCACAATCAGAACTTTAATTATGTCATGTGAATAATAATAGCAATAGCCTGCTAGCTATATTTATTGAGTGCTGCAAACAGTGCTTCAGTGAATGTTAGTAATTATTATCATTGTTTTGCAGCAACATTCATGCATTGCTGTCCTCATAATAACATGTAATGTAATTAACATTACTGTTTTCTCCATTTTATAGATAGAGAATAAAAGGCCAAAATGTATTTTGTTTTACTTTTCAGATCAATAAAACACATTAGGACTTACTGTTAAATATGATGTGAAGAAGGTTTCTTTTAACCTTGTAATATTTTAAAACCTGGTGTGATGTCCATCTACTTCCTCATTATTCATTTCTTTCTCTTTTTTATGGCTAGTCTCTGATATCTGCTCTTCCATATGAACTATAAAATTTGTAAAAGAAAATGAAAGCAATATTTTAAAGACCTATAGACTTTCATATACCTAAGGCTGAAAATAGAGATGCGTATTCTACTCAAAAAGCTAGAAAAGGGAAGGGACATCACCAGGTTGGAGAAGTAGGAGACCACAGCCTCTATCTCCCAACAAAGATAAACAATTAGACTGCTATCCACAAACAAAAACAGCTTTGAGAGAGCATAAGAGCTCATTAAGAACCTGTGGCAACTTCCCTGGCCAGTGTGCTCAGTTGGTTGAGTGTCCTCCCTCGCACCGAAAGGTCGCTGGTTGGATTCTTGGTCAGGACATCATAACAAGGTTGAGGGTTCAATCCCTGGTCAGGTGCATGCAGGAGGCAACCAATTAATGTTGCTCACATAGATGTTTCCTTATCCCTTCCTCTCTCTTTCTAAAAAATAAGTAAATAAATAATCAATAATAATATTAACAAGCCAACCTGCAGCAACAGAGAACCTAAATAAGCTGAGAATAATGGCACAAAAAAGAAAAAAAATGAACAGCTTCATTTTATCTGCAACATCTCAGCCTGGCTGACACTGCTCAATGTGGCGCCCCCTCCTCAGCTTGAAAAAAGACCTACCTCCTTTTCACCCCACCGAGAGACCAGCAAAACTGGGACTATACAGACAGTCAGGAACAAGGAAGAAGGGCAAGAGCTGGGACTATCAGAACCAGCCACACAGCTGGAGCCACCATGGTTCCCAGTGACCTGCTCCACATATGACCGCTGCCTCTGTAGCCATTGATAGAAACCAGTGGCCCACACAGCCACCACCACGCTCTGGGAATTCAGCAGTTTATGTCTCACAGGTATTTCCCTTCACTTTAGCCAGTTACTTGAGCTTTTCTCTGTGCCCATGCCGTAGACTCTCACAGGTGACACCTGCCAATGTGTGCGCACTTACTAGTAGGGCTAGTCCCTCCAGCTGTACACTTGCACTTGGCCAGACTGACTCTTGTCATTGGACTCATGAAGAGATTTCAATCTAAAATGCAGCTGGAGGATGGAAAATGGGGAATCTCATGACTGCACCCTCAGAGAAATGCAACTATGGAACTGACAGACTGATTTCTGTGGAGAACAATTTTGCAGAAGACCCGGATTTAGGAACATCCACCAAGAATCTGACCAATGAACATCGCCAAAAATCTCTCCCCATTCTCAAGCCAATGAACTTCCTACTTGGATTCTGGTTGGACTTGCCTTTGTTTGTAATTTTTTTTTTTTTTTGGCCATAAATATGACTTGCCCCAAATCCTCCACATACTCGCTTGTAGCTTGCTCTCGCTTGTGTTTTCTGAACTGCAATTCTCAAATAAATTCAATTTCTGGTAATCTGAGCTTGTTTCAATTTACCTCTTGATTTAGATTGACAGACTCCATTGCTGTGAATGTGCCCAGGGTGAGACCTTGCAGTCACAAGAGTGCACACCTACAGCCAAGGTCCACACAGCTGACAGTGTGCCAGCAGTTAGCCCTGGCCCCTGCCACAATGTGTGTGTCTACACAGGCCACTGCCACTACATAGGCACCTGCAGCTGGTCTCTGTAGCCAAGTGTGTGCACACTACCAGTTTGGGCCTCAACAGCTTGGACTTGCATGCCCTGGTCTCCAACTGAAGAACCCAAAAGTCCTTGCATCCACTCAGACTCCTTTGTAACAATCATAGGTATGTTTGTTTTATTTTTTCCAGTTTTATTGACATATAATTGATATACGGCCCTGTATAGGTTTAAGGTATACAACATAATAACTTGACTTACATATATTGTGAAATGATGAACACAATAAGTTTAGGTAACCTTTCTCATATAGATACAAAAAAGAGAAAGTTTTGTTTTTGTGTGAGAGAACTCTGAAGACACTCTTTTAACAACTTTCAAATATACTATACAGCAATGTTAACTAGATAGTCTTGTACATCTTATACATTATACATCCCCAGTAGTTATTGTATAACTGGAAGTTTGTGCATTTAGATTATCTTCATCCCATTTCCCTACCCCACGCCCCCCACGCCCCATACCCTTGGTAACCACAAATCTGCCATTTGTGACAACATGGATGGACCATGAGTGCATTAAGCTAAGTGAAATAAGCCAGACCGAGAAAAGGAAATACTGTATGATTTCATTTGTATGTGGAAAAAAATGCTCATAAATACTTATAACAGATTGATGGTTGACAGTGGTAGGGTTGGGGGGAGGTAAGTGAAATGGGTGAAGGGAGTCAAAAGGTACAGACTCCCAGATATAAGATAAATAAGTCATAGGGATGTAATGATTTTTATTGTTTTAATGCTACTGCATTTGGGGTGGTTTAACAGAGCATTCCTATATTGATTTTTCTTTCCAGCATTCTATCTATATTTTCTAAATGTATAGTTATTTCATAAAACAAAGTAAATCTGTGTTCACCTTTAGTAATTTTAAACATGGTGATACTTTCATCTAAATAGACTTAAGCAGTTCATATAAGCCAAAAGAAACATAAAAGACATTTATCTAAATACATTCATTGTCCAGGTGAGGAAACCCAGCAGTGAAAGGAAAGATGTGGGAAGAGTCTGCCAAAGGGTCATAAAAAGGCCAAGGACCAACACTTTGGCCTCCCATTAAGTCTGTGATCCCCAGTGCTTGCCATTCTGTATATTGTACTCATTCTATGTTGAATATTTCACTTCATATTATGCGATGCATATCAAAATCAGACATGGAAACAAAGAAAAGTTTTTATTTGAAGTACTCACAGGTTTTTAAGGCATTTGGAGCATTGGAACAGCCTTCATTAATATCATGTTCACTACTAATCCCAGCATCACTGTCTAAAATAAATTTTAAAATAGCAACAACACAGACAAAACCCCAAAACAATTCTCTACTTAATTAAATTTTATAGATCCATAAAAATTATGACTACCTTCAATATGATATGCAAATACCACAGATAGTATTTCACCTATCATTTCATTTTTTTGTATTGTTTTAAAGATTTAAAAAATAAGAAAAATCCCAAAAGGAAACTAACAATCATTCGTATTTCCACCCTTCATTCTTCTAGTAAAATAACACATTTTCATTTCCAAATAATGATGAGAAGTATAAATTTTATGATGATGACCATCATCATAAAGTAATAATAAAACCCCAATCAAAAATCTCAAAAGTAGATGGTCAAAATTTAGGACGAAATATATACTCTCTCCAAAAATGGTTCTAGAACTTACTTTCTTAAAAAATTGTATTGGCTTGTTTTCCACATTTTTTTCCATAAAGTTGGAAGGAGACTTGTGCTGCTGTAAACTCTGGTTGCATATCTGAAAAGTAATTATCGGATGACAGCTTGAGGCAGCTACCTCTAACTCCCTTATAAGTTTTATTGGTTTTCAGAACACACGAACTCTAGTCAAATTACTTTTCTCTCATTATTTCTGACCATTTTGCTCAACAAGCTGTCAATTAATATTTGGCTTCTCAGACACTGTTTACCTAATCTACACATTTACGTTTATCCGAATTTGGTGCTATCTATATAAAAAAAGAGCCAGGGTCATAACGGCCATTACAATGGAAGCCTCGACCAGACCGGAAGTCAGTGCTGGGTTGCTGTGGTGACCCAACACTGACTGGGGCCGCTGCCAGGGCCAGGACCCAGCAATGACTGCCTAGGGGGCTGGGATCAGGCCTGGAGAGAGGCCTGCAGAGAGAGAGGTAAGGTCTGATCTGTAGCTTCTGTAGCAGCAGTTGATCAGAACTTGCCTCTCTTTCTCTCCTGGCCTGGGCAACAGTTGGCCTCCATTTCTCTCCAGGCCCCTTTGATAGGCCCAGAGATGGGGACTGGCATAGAAACTGACTGATCAGAACCAAATCTGGGTGAATGTAAGGAGCCAATGGCTGCCTAGGAGGCAGTTTTTGACGCTGACTGGCATAAAAACTGACCACTCAGAACCAAATTGGCTGACAGAGGAGTGCAGTTGGGGTGATCAGGCAGGCAGAGGCAGTTAGGGATGATCAGGCCAGCAGGGAGGGCAGTTGTGGGTGAGATCAGGCCAGCAAGGGAGGGCAGTTAGGGGTGATCAGGCACACAGACAGTGAGGTTAGGGGTGATCAGGCAGGCAGGCCAGTGGGGTTAGGGGCAGTCAGGCAGGCAGACAGGTGAGTGGTTAAGAGACAGCAGTCCCAGATTGTGAGAGGGGTGTCTGACTGCCAGTTTAGGGGTCAGTCCTAAACTGATGGTCAGATATCCCCCGAGGGATCCCCGATTTGAGTGGGTGCAGGATGGGCTGAGGGAACTAACCCCCCTCAATGCATGAATTTCGTGCACCGGGCTTCAAGTCCTATATAATAAAAGCCTAATATGCTAAGTGTTTGGTTGTCCAGTCGTCTGTTTAACCAATCAAAGCATAATATGCTAATGATATGCTAAGTCTGCTCAACTGCTCGCTATGATGTGCACTGACCACTAGGGGCAAACAGTCAACCAGTTGACAGTCTCTATGATGTACACTGACCTCCAGGGGTCAGACACTCTGACCGGTAGGTTAGCTTGCTGCTGGGGTCTGACCAATCAAGAATGAGTAAGATGGGTTGGACACACCCTGGAACCCTCCCATGGTCGCTCTTTGGTTGGCCAACCTCCCGCATCTTTCCCTGGCCCTGATTGTGCACTGGTGGGGTTCCCTAGCCTGGCCTGTACCCTCTCGCAATCTGGGACCCCTCGAGGGATGTCACAGAGTCAGTTTCAGCCTGATCCCACTCAATGCAGGAGCTGTCCCCTAAAGGTCAGTGCGCTCCCACAGCAGGAGTGCTGCTCAGCCAGAATCCGGGCTCACAGCTGTTGAGTGCAGCAGCGGTGGTTGAAGCCTCTCCTGGTTCTGAAGCAGCACTAAGGATGTCCAAGTGCCGGCTTTGGCCCACTCCCCCGATACCCCCCAGACATCCGCTGAGGGCTCCTGGACTGCGAGAGGGCACAGGCCAGGCTGAGGGACCCCTCACCCCTGAGTACAAGAATTTCATGCACCAGGTTTCTAGTATAAATACATTGACTATTTTCAAGAAAATTTCTTTCCACTGTTTTTATATCACATTCTTAATGACGTTATTTATATATCTGATCTTGTCTGTTAATCTGTGCTTTACTTATAGATATTTTGATTGGAGAGTTAAATAATACCTGTTTTAAAAAGTAAAAAAAAACAAAAAAAAACCCACCTGGTATTTATATGTATTGTGAGAGTTTCATATACACCTTAATTTAAGGCTGCCATAGACATAATAGTTGATATTTTCACCCTTATAAGTGAGGCTATACACAAAGTGGACAAAATGAAAAAGAATTCATATAGATCCCCACTGCCATCTCTTTGATAACAGAGCTCTGAGATAGAATGCCTGATGAAAATCCACAGATAATCTCTGTGGTAGGCAGAATCACGATTATCCAAAATGCCCATCTCCTAATATCTAGAACCTGAGAATATGTTAGGTTATGTAGCAAAGGAAAATTAAGGTTGCATATTGATGAAGGTTGCTGAAACAGATTATTCTGGATTGTTCAGTAGGCCCAATGTAAACACAAGGGACTTTATAAATAGAAGAGGGAGACAACAGAAGGAGAGTTTAAAACAGAAGTGTGCTCAAAGGATGTGCAGGTATTGCTGGCTCATGAAGGGTGGCCATGAGCCAATGCTTATAGGTAGTTCTAGAAGCTGGGAAAGTTAATAAATAGATAAATTAATTTAAAAAAGAGTCTCTCCTAGAGCTTCCAAAAGGAAATGTGGTCCTGCCAATGCCTTGATTGTAGCACAGTGTGACTCGCATAAGACTCGTTACCTACAGAAATGTAAGATAATAATTTGTGCTGTTTTATGTCACTACATTTGAGATAATTTAAATATTTATAGGAAAATAATAAAATCCCCAAACCTCATTTTGTTCAACACTTGCAGTTTCCATCCCTTCGATTCTCTTTATCACAGTGAGTAGAAAAACAGACTAATTTGAACTTTATATCTACTACTTTTCCTTACCTATTTTGTCAGAGAGCACTTAATGAAAGATGTTTTTTTTAAATAAACAAACAAATAAATAAATAAATAGCTTTATTCCCAAAAAAGCCTCTCAAACTTAGGAAACTGAGTTAACTACACTATTCATAGCAAAAACATGTTCAAAAATCTTTGAGAACTTAAGATTTAAAAAGCTAATTATTATCACTAGCATTACTTCAGAGATGCCAAAATAGAATTTGATAAAATAATTTATCTTGGGAAAATTCCATGTTTACCTGATTAATATATCTGAGTCTGGAATGTCAGTAATGTACCTATGTGCTCTAAAGATAGAACAGAAAACACCTTTATAGCAGCAATATGAGAAGATCAAGTTTTAGAATTATCCTATCCTCTGTGTGTCCATAAGCTAAAAAAGGGACAAGTGGCCATCTAAAGGACAGGAAAAATTGGATGCTTGCTGCCATTTGTATTGGTTTGCCTTGGAAAAATTAAGGAGTATCTTAAGCAAGGGGTCCTAACCCGAAATCCAAGAACAGAATGGATATGTTTAATTCTGTCTTTATTTTCACTGATTTTTAATCCCAGTATAGAATTCCCAAACCACAATAATATTAGCTGCACCCAAGAATCACAGATGTATTTATATCACACTCAGTTGGTGAAGATATCTTAAAATGTTCATATTCATCACTACTTTGAAAGTATGGTAGTTATTAAGCCCACCATTAAGTCTTATTATCCATTGTATTAATGAAGAAGTACACATTTTAATATATCATAGTGTTTTTATATTTTGTAATCCATTAGAATATTATTAATTCCATATATAAGCCTTGCATCTTATTTCATGTATTTATAATGCTCTATTCTGTAAAGAGGCATAGATATCATCAAACTGACAAAGAGACTGATGGCATGAAAAAGGTGAAGAAACCCTGATTTAGAGCAAAAAGATCAAGGCAGATTACTACTTGGCCTCTGATTTGCTCCAGTTTCTTTAGAGATTCTCCTAATTCTAATTACAAATTCAGTGTTATAAAATGAAATATTTTAAAATCATAGCTTTCCAGAATCCACTTTTGGTGAACTTTTAGTAAAGATCAGGACCCACAAAAATATCTCTGCCAGGGCCTTCTTTTGCTTGGCAGACTTTTCTGGGTCTAATTACTCAGGTATACAAGGATGAATGATGAAACCTCTAAGCTCATGTAGCATAGCTGACCCATTGATCAATTTTAAATTGTGGTTAAAACCAGTCATTTATATTGATTTTTGCCAGCCAATTCTTTTGGGATTGATTAGAATAAGAATTTGTAAGCTGTTCTTGCTTATGCTAATTCTTGATATTATCATAAAGTAAAATGTGTGATGAATATAAAGACTACTTCCCATACCACTTAATTTATTTCATATTTACTTAATGCTTACCTAGAACAACTTGTACATAGAAACTTATAAAAGTATGTTTTTATTGATTTCAGAGAGGAGAAGGGTGAGGGAGAGAGAGGTAGAAACATTGATGAGAAACATCAATTGGCTGTCTCCTGCATTCTCCCTACTAGGGATCTAGCATGCAACCTGAGCATGCGCCCTGATTAGGAATTGAACCAGTGAACTTCTGGTGCACGGGACAATACTCAACCAACTGAACCACACTGGCCAGGCATAGACACTTTTAAATAACAGTTTCTATTATATTTTAACAATATCTGAAAGATAATTTCAGTATCATAAGGCTCATATGAGAGAAGAAAATACTTCCTTTTGTGATCTGTCATGTTGTAGTAACAACCTCCAAAATCAGTGGGTTCACATTATAGTTTATTTCTTGCTCATATTGCATGTCCATCAGAGATGGAGAAGGTTGAGGGAGAGTCAATTTCTAAATGTGCTTTATAAAGCATTGTAGCAGTGGAAGGGGATCTGAAAAATTGCCTAATGGCCCTTAAGTTTAGAGATAATGTATAGCACTTCTCCTTGCATGCTTTTGGCCAATAAATTATATGTTCACATGTAATTTCAGCATTGGGAGGAAGGGTAATATTGCCAGGTGCCTAAAGAAACAACATGGATATTTGTAAAAAGCACTACAAGTAATCCAGTCATGGATTACTTAAAAATTATTTATTGGGATTTTTTTAAAACTTTTTCTTGATAAATCTAGAGACCAGACAGGGATTCTTTCTTTCTTTTTTTTTTTTTTTTATAATGGAATGTAACTACATTTTATGTTGGGTAAGAAAGTTAACCATAGAGTTACCATGTAAAGACTTCCATTGTAGCTATGCTTTAAAATGTGCATTTATTTATCCTACCTAATAAAAGAGTAATAAGCAAATTGACCATCAAAAGATGGCTGCCCCCATGTGGTCAAAGATGGCCACCACAAGATGGCCAGCAAGGGAGGGCAGTTTGGGGGGACCCAGGCCTGCAGGGGAAGACAGTTGGAGGGGACCAGGCTGGCAGAGGAGGGCAATTGGGGGGGAGACCCAGGCCTGCAGG
>PVJC01052381.1:0-11126 GCA_004026665.1 Murina feae
TGAGGCCCTCCCCCTCCTTCCCTATTGTTTCCCTGTTCCCTCTGGGCTTTCTTCTCCTGGATGGGGGCCCCTCCCTGTATTTAGTAAATACAGACCTTCCTGTTTCCAGCTCCTCATTCTATGGAAATGCACCTGTTGCAGCGTTTCAGCCCCCCTATTCCATGGAGATACACCTTCTTGCTGCTCGGCAGCCCTGTGCTCCCCTTCACAGTCCCCTTAATTTATAAAATGTCCTAAACATGCCGTGTGTTAACTCCTATAACTCCTGTTTCAAGAGGAACAGCAGCAGCCAGTGTAAACGGGCTGCATAAGGTCCTGGATGCCGATGGGGACGTCCCCTTGCAAACCTGCCCTCATCACAGCGCAGAGTTCACACTGCTGAGGCTGCGAGGCCCCCGGGGCAGAAGTTGGCAGGGGGGGGGGGGCAGGTTTTCTCAGCTGCTCTCAAAAATGCTCCCTTTCATCTGTTTGCCCTCATTTGAACTGTGGGTGGCAAGATTGTCTGCAGTCTGCACAGTTTGCTTTGCTTGCGTGCCCCCAAGAAAGACCCCAGTCCCCCCCACACCTGACTCAGGGCGCAGAGAAGGGAAGTCCCAAAGGGAACATACTTTTTATGGCCACTTGTGTCCATAAGACCCAGCAGGGCCTGGTAGCCAGCTGCTGCCAGACACATGGGTCGACAGGAGATTATACCCAACCAGCAGCATCTGTTTTCTTCGCCCCGGTCCCCACGGTTGGAGACAGTTTCCAGTAACTGACTTACTGAAGCGAGAACCAGACACGTATGCTGAATGGCAAATGGGAGTGTGGGCCCCTTCCTGTTCTCCCCCTCCCCGGAGGGGTATAGTGAGGCCACGAGTAATGTGTAAGACGACTGTGAGGCCGTGGGAGCCTGGCCAGCTCCTTGGACTAAAGCCACACTGCTTGTAGGCGTGAGCCCGCATGGTAATCACTTGCCCCAGGACACAGCTCCTCCCCCTGCAGGCCCTGCTGGACGTAGTTTTCTGTCTCCTAAAAACAATGGCACCAGCAGGCAGCCCCGGGTGCGTCCCACCCTAAGGCCCGAGGCAGGTGTAAGTCCTGCTATAAACCCAAGTGCCTCACAGCCCGCAATCCGGCACTTTGCATAACACATGCCATGGCCAAGTGCATTTTGTTTCCAGATGTTTAGTGACACTGAAGCACCCACTGCTGGTAGGAGGGGGTGAGCATCAGGAACTCTTGATACCCCCATTTGAGCCACCCGTGTCCTCAGGGTCCAGCCAGGGGACAGGCCTTTTGCCAGGTACATGGACCAGAGAGAATTTTTAACTCAGCCAGGTCAGGTAGGAAAGGGAAAGCGGAGAGCAAGCGTGAGGCTTGGCAGGTCTGATTGGATGACCATCACCAGGCACCCCTCGCCTCTGAACACTGTCCCGAAGGACAGGGTCTGCACACACCGGGCCCCCTGTCCGGTTAGGGGCTCTGCGACTAGTGTGAACCAGCTCGGCCTGCTGGTCCCCGGGCAAGGAGTCCGGCTGTTAGAGCCTCAAAGGCAAAGCACAAAAAACAAAAACATGCGGAGGAAAAATAAAAACGACTCGGGTGTGTTTTCCGTGTTAGGACCCGGTTTCAATCATAGGCTTTGAGGTCAGTCCCCCTCCCTCCCCCCCGGGGGCGGGGCAGATAAGTCCTCCCGGAACCCACGCCCGCAGGGCGCCGGGAGTCTGTCCCCCTCCCCACAGCTTCCTGAAAAGAATATTTCCAAATGCCTCTTCTTCGGCCAGGCTCTCGTCGCGCCGGCCAGGAGGTCCCCGGTGGACGCCCTGGGCCGTGCTGGACACTTTCCACCCGCTTGGAGCCGGACAAGAGACTCCCCGAGATGAAGGAGATGAAGTTGGGGATCCTGGGGGGCGGCGGTGCTCTCTCGCCCACGCCCCCACCCTTCAGATGCGTGTCTCTTTGGCTTTTACCCTATTGTCAAGTCGCCACCTTGTGGCCACTTTTATATTGCCTCCTTCCTCCGTAGCTCCGGGGCAATCGGTAAGGGAAGCGATTTGATCTTGATGCCCGAGGCAGAGTTCCAGGAGCCTGGAGGCGATCATCAGGATAGTCCCGGTGACTCCGAGTGTCTGCGCTTGATCGGTTCCCCGGAGATTGTACCTGCAGCATCTAGGTTATGTGCCTCAGGGCAACTCGTGGCTCAACTGTGAGCGGGCGGGTACCAGCACCGCCGGGGGTCAACCCTCGGAGCCGCTGCCCGTAGGGTCCGTCTGGCTCGCGGGAGTCCGGCCACGGGAGCCGCCCGTGGGGTCTGTCTGTTCCGGTCCTGCCGTGGGGAGCTGCAGGGGGTCCGCCCGGCCGCGGGAACCACCGCCCGTGGGGCCTGTCCGTCCCGGTCCCGCCGTGGGCTCGCCACGGGGAGCCGCAGAGGTCTTGCCTGCCCACGGGAGCCGCCCGTGGGGTCTGTCCGTCCCGGTCCCGCCGTGGGCTCGCCACGGGGAGCCGCAGAGGTCTTGCCTGCCCACGGGAGCCGCCCGTGGGGTCTGTCCGTCCCGGTCCCGCCGTGGGCTCGCCACGGGGAGCCGCAGAGGTCTTGCCTGCCCGCGGGAGCCGCCCGTGGGGTCTGTCCGTCCTGGTCCCGCCGTTGGGAGCTGCAGGGGGTCTGCCCGGCCGCGGAAACCACCGCCCGTGGGGCCTGCCGTAGAGGGGTTCCCCCAGCAGCGGGAGCCACAAGGGTGTCCACCCGCAGGAGCCGCTGCCTGCAGGGTCCACCTACCCCATTCCCACTGTGGGTTTGTTTGTGGGAGCCGCCGTGGGCCGGTCCACGGCCCGTGAAGGCACGTTCTGAGTGTTTCAGTTCCACGCCCGGAGGGTCAGGGCAATAGCCTAAGGGGTGGAACATGGCCCTGGTGCCCGAGGGGAGAGTTCCAGCGGCCGGCGTTGGTTTCAAGGTCGTGTCGGTCACGCGTGAACATCCACGCTGCACTTGCTTACAAGAGATTGTACCTGGAGTGTTGTAAGCTGTGGTTTTTCCACGCAAGTTCCAACCCAAGTGGATTGCACGAAAGTCAGACCAGCGCTTGTCAGTGCCACTCGGCCCACCAGAGCCACAGGGGGTCTGCCCAGCTGTGGGAGCCACTGGCTGTGGGCTTGCCTGCCCGCGGGAGCCGCCGCCCGTGGGGCCCGTCTGTCCTGATTCTGCCGTGGGCTCGCCACGGGGAGCCGCAGAGGTCTTGCCTGCCTGCGGGAGCCGCTGCCCGTGGGGCCTGCCCATTCCGGTCCTGCCGTGGGCTCGCCACGGGGAGCCGCAGAGGTCTTGCCTGCCCGCGGGAGCTGCTGTCCGTGGGGCCTGCCCGTCCTGGTTCTGCTGTGGGCCCGTCTGCGGGAAACTCGGGTGTTCCACCCAGCCGAGCCACTGGCTGTGGGCCTGCCTGCCCGCGGGAACGGCTGCCCGTGGGGTCTGTCTGGTACTGCCATGGGGAGCCGCAGGGGTTCTGAATGCCTGGCCACGGGAAACCACCGGTTGTTGGGCCGGTCTGCCTGCTGCGGGAGCCTCGGGGGTTCTGCCCGGCAGCGGGAGCCACAGGGTGTCCACCCGCAAGAGCCGCCGCCTGCAGGGTCCACCTACCCCGTTCCCACTGTGGGCCTCTCTGTGAAAGCCCATGACCCTAGAGTCTGCATGTCTGTGGGAGCCGCCGTGGGCCGGTCCACGGTCCGTGTAGGCGTGTTCCGAGTGTTTCAGTTCCACGCCCGGAGGGTCAGGGCAATAGCCTAAGGGGTGGGACGTGGCCCTGGTGCCCGAGGGGGCGTTCCAGCGGCCAGCCTTGGTTTTAAGATCGTGTCGGTCACGCGTGAATGTCCACACTATGTTCACAAAAGATTGTACCTACTGTGTAGGGGGTGATTTTTCCACTCAAGTTCCGGCCGAAGTGTGGGGCTACACGGAACGAACCAGTCAGATCAGCACCTGTCAGTGCCCCGCGGGGACTCAGGAGCGAGCTGGGGTCCGGTCCCAGAAAGTCGGCCTTCCCAGGATGTGGGGCCGGCGCTCAGGGTGGTGTTCGGCGGACAAGGAGAACCTGCACACAGGTGTGTCGATCCCTGACCTGGGCTTTGCTGGCGCTCGCTCTCGAGGTGGGGCCGGCCTGGGGCAGTGTGTGCGGGAAGTGCCTCTGCTTTTTCCCCCCAAATGCGCGTTCGCAGACCCGGAGAGCAATAGGTAAACGGGTGCAGTGCCGGCCGGAGGAGGCTGATCAGTGGTCATTCCGGCTGCACCCCACTCCCCCGGCGTGAGGACGTCAGTGTTCGCTGGAGACTCCCTGCCGCGTTGTGCAGCTTAACTTCCATCGTCACCCTGGGCCCAAGGGTGGGGCTGCCCGGAAGAGTAACTAAGGTCGCATGTTGTCCCCCACCCGCGGGTGGTGAGTGGGATGTGAAGGTGGTGTCTGTCCAGGGCTCATGCTGCTCTCGGGGGGCAGGCAGAGTGCACCACGGACTGGGCCACGAGCGCTCGTGGGGCTCTGGTAGTCCCGTTGGCTTTTTCCCTTGCACTTTCTCGGGGCCGGCTGAGGGGTGCAGGCCAAGCCGGTGCTGCGTGTGGTGTTCCGGGTGGGAGGCCGTGGCCCCTGGTGATGGCCATGGGTCAGAGGTACCTCCGAAGAGTGTTTACTGAGTCTGGATCCAGGGACTCAGACCACAAATAGCGGCCCACAGTGCCGAGGGTGGGTCCTGGGAGACTCGGGGCGCTGCTAGGGTGGTTTGGGTCATTCACGTGTACCTCGGAGTTGTGGGGCGTCTCCACAATTCCCCGCCCAAACTGGTGGAGCAGCGCCCTCAGGAACCCACGGGGGCTCCGTGGAGAACCGGAGGGAAGGGGGCCTGGTGCCTGGGCACTGTGCTGCTACGGAACTGGGGCCTGCAGTGCTGGCCATCGGATCAGGCTCCTCCGGGGCGTGCTGCTGAGGTTGGGGCCGGCCCAGGCTGTGCTCTGAGCCCGTGTAGGAGGCTGCAACCCCCAGGGAGCCACCGGAGGCGCCTCTGTGGAATTCCCCCTGATCATCCGGAGACACGGGCCGGAGGGAAAGGGGTGTGGAGTGCGGGCCCAATGGCTGAGAGCTGCAGGGGCCGTGGCACCATCGGGGTCGCTGCTGGGCCTTGGTGCCCACGAGGTGATGAGGCCTTTGCTTTAACCAACTCCCAGCCCGAGAGTGTGTGGCTGGTCCGTGGGGGCAACCAGGGCTCCGTGGGGGCAAGGGAGCTGGCGTGGGGCCTGGTCTGGGCCTCGTGGACAAGGAACGGGCTGGCGTGAAGGGGAATGAGTCAGAGGACCTCGTTTTCGTGAGGCCGCTGCGCCTTGCGTGTGGCTCACTGCCCGGCTCTGCCTCTGCTAACAGCCCTACACGAAGCCTGGCGTTCATTCGGGTGCCTTGGGACCCTGACCGCGGGGTCGTCCTCCCTCACCTTGCCGTGCGGCCTAGCAGGCCCCACCCGCCGGGCTCCGCGCCACAGGTGTTCTTCGTTCCACCCCTTCCCCGGCCGCCGCCCTCTCGTGCGAGAGACAAGCGTGAGGCTCACGCACCGACTTCCGCTGGCGTCCCGGAAGGCTCCCGCAGAGGGGCGGACGCCTTGCTTGCTGTGCGGCCGACCCCATCGTTCTCCCGGTTGCGAGCCGTGCAACTCTGAGATTGACCGAGGCTTTGGCGAGGCCTGGGCGCCAGGAGGCCGGCTGTGCTCCCCTGCTGCCCGGTGGCGGTGCGGCTCGGCACGGGTCCTAGGTGAGCTGCGTCTGGTCGCTGTTTCCTCCCTGGGGTGGATGTGGCGCCGGAGCACGAGGAAGAGGGGGTTCCCGTGGAGGCCTGCGGGTGCATCAGGGTCACTCCCGGGAGCCGGGCCCCATCGGTTCGCCAGGTTATTGTACAGGCAGGTGAAGTGCCTCGCTGCCTGGACTGGCAAGACCAGCTGCCTTTGGTGCCCGCAGATGCCGGGGCTCGGCGGGGAACGGGACCTGGTGCCCCATGCCCGGAGGGAGGCCCGCACAGCAGGGGGTGTGGAGCGGCAAGTGGGAGTCTTGAGGGGCTCGGCCGGCCGCACACAGCCGGGGAGACGCCGTGGAATTGGATTTTTCCCAACTTCCCTGGGGCGGGCACTCGCAGCTGTAGGCGATGTCCCAGGTGAGGCTCAGCGAAGGAGCCTCGGCAGAAACTTATGTTATCAGATGCGGACGCGGACGAACAGGGCTCTGCCCGCGACGGAGGTCGAGTCCCTGGTTGGGATGCCGGAGGCGAAGGCCGGCACAGGCGGTGAAGGGAGAAGAGTAGGAGGGCGGCCACACATCCCCCTGCGGGGGCCGCCTCCGTGGAAATGTTAGTTTCCATCCTGGACTCAAACGGACCTTCCCAGGTTCGCTGTCACCAAGCCTGCCAGGGTTGACCAGATGGCTGTGAGCTGCTTGGTGGTGAAAGGGGGTGATGGGAGGGACTCGTGACCGGGCCACTCACTAGGATGCCCGTGTAGCCCATGGCGAGGCCCGGCCAACAGGCACCATCTTTTTAAAAATCTGAAGTGGGCGTTTTGTACCACCAGGTTAGTAGTGAACCTGCGGTGGGTGGCTCACCAGGCCTCTGGGTTTGACTACGGCGAGGCACCAGGCTCTGCCCGCCTGCGGGGGATGCAGGAGGGGTGGCCGTAGCTCTCGGCCACGGTGCCGTCACCCGCGTGACCCACGCCTCGGACAATGTGCCTGGCTTGACCTCCGCTTTGCAGGCCCCTCCTTGGCCTCCAGTGACCGGAGTTGGTGAGTTTCTCACCCGGGGGCTCTGATGCCCTTAGACGCTCAGGGTGGGCCTTTGGGTGTGACCTCCCCTTAAAGCGCCCTGAGCTTTTGCTGACTCGTGAAGGGAGCGTCTCCCTGTTGTCTGCCTGGGCTCTGCGGGGAGCTCCCCAGGCTGCAGCCTCTGCTTGTTGTGAGCTGGACGTAACACGTGTGGATGTCCTTTGCTGAGGGGTGTTGTGCCCGTTTCAGCTGTCCCTCCCTGCCTGGCAGTGGTGTGTGGAGGGCAGGGGTGTGGACCCTGTGGGCCTCGCTCTCCCTGCTCATCCTCGTGGTGTTTGCATTCGGAATCGAACCCTAGGGGCCACTAGCTCCTTAGCTGGGCTCCCTGTGGTGTGGGAGCTCGTACGATGGAGCTTGGGCCCCCTGCTGGGCCTATGATGATGATGCCCAGGGGGGCTGCTCTCTGTTGTCACCCCCGTTCCTGTTCGGCTTTGGAACCTCACAGTGACCGCTGTGATTCCTGCTGCTGAGCAAGGTGCGGTGGGCCCCTTGGGAAGGTGGTGGCTGAAGCAGCTGGCCCCCAAGCCCCACACCTTTGAAAAGCCAGTGGTGGCTAAGCTGGCTGTGCAGAGGCACGAGGGGCGAGTGTGGTTCTGACCCAGTGCCTCAGGGCCCTGGCAAGTCGGTGTGGTTCCAGGGGGGCCTCTCCTTGGCTCGTTGACTCAACTGTGAAGGGAGCCCGTTTCCCCAGTGCTGTTGCCCTGGGCTCTCCAGACTGGAGGCTGGCTCTGTGATGCGATCTTGCCTGCATGTCCTCCATGGTGGAGCGGGGCCTGGTGGGCGCTGGCTCATCTGGAAGATGGGCCCGTGGTGGGGTCAGTGGCCGACCGAAGCTGCCTATGGCTTTGTCCAAACTGCTGTCTTATGTGGCTGCATTTGCCTCTGGCGTGTGGGTGCTCAAGCTGGCCCTGGGTGGGCCAGGCGGAAGGTCTACCAGGTAACCACCTTGCATACAGGCTCCAGGGGACCTTGCTGTGATAAGCTGAGCTGGGGCTAGGAAGGCGCCCTGTGGGGCAAGTGCCCGCACAGCCAATGGGGAGAAACCCCTCGGGCTGCATGCTTCTCTACCCTGGAGCAAGGGGCCTCGCTCGTTATGTCTCAAGTTGCAGGGTGTCATGCAGGTGGGGGCTAAGCCTGCCTTGGGGAGCCTTCTGAGCCACAGTTGAAGTGGGAGGCTCGAGGAGCTCAGGGTCCATCAT
Organism: Murina feae; assembly: GCA_004026665.1. NCBI lineage: Eukaryota > Metazoa > Chordata > Mammalia > Chiroptera > Vespertilionidae > Murina > Murina feae. The sequence goes on from PVJC01052381.1 coordinate 8,014, forward strand.
GACCAAGGTGCCATGGGGCTGCCTGCCTGCCCTCAGGTTGGTGTGGATAGAGCAGTGTGCACGGTTTGTGGTGAGCCAGCACCAGCCATAGGCCATTTGGAACGTTTGCTTGCTGCAAGGGCTGCTGCTATGGGCCCTGTTTTCCCCTCCTGTGTGTGGGGAAGTTGCCTGAGGGCCTGTGCCTGACCCCCCCCCAACCCTCCTCTCTGAGACGTTACATGCCCTCCCTGCTGTTGAGGCGCTTATGTTGTGAAGGGGCTTCTGGCTGTCCGTCAAGCCTTGGCTTTGCCGCTTTGTCTTAGCTCCTCAGAGTGTGGTCTGAGGGAGCTTTTGAGCCCAGTGGCTGTGGGGCCCTGTGTGGACATGGTCCCGGAGGGCAGCCTTGGGCTATGTTGTGTGCTGCCAGGCTTGACATGGCTCGCTCTGTTGGTGGGACCTTGCCCACTGGTTTTGGTGAAGCAACTCTCCACCTCCCCACCTCCAAGAAGTGTGGCAGCCCCCTGGCTTGCAGGGGCTGCGAGGAGGCACGTGATGACCGACGCGGAAAGAGACGCCTTGTGCATAAGGAGGCAGCTTAAAAACATTTATACCTTCCAAAGTGTGTTCTGCACAGGAAAGCAGGTCTACATGAAACCCCGTCAACTGTGAGCCTCGGTAATCCTTGGTGGTGGCTTCACCATTTACAAGGAGGACGTCATTCGACGCAACCTACCACAGAGACTGTCCTTGCCCCGAAGGCCTTGTGTGGGGGGCTGTGCCTCTAGGCCTTGTGTTCTTTACCGACTTAGGAGGCAGGCGGGGACCGCTGTGGCCCCAGCGGGCTGTGCAGGTGGAGAACAGAACTTGGGCCCCACTTTTGCGCCCCGGGCTTGGTTTGGTCGCTGTGAGAAAGTGCGTAAGGCAATTGAGAAGGGGTTTTGGGGGGGTGAGGGCTGGGCTTGCTTTTGTGTCGATGACACGGGCAAGGCTTCCTTAGCCTCATCCCCCGGACGATGGGCCTCGGCGTCCAGGTCTCCACGTGCAGGCTCCTCCTGCTCCAGACAAGGGGTTATAACCTGCAGTGGGCAGCCGAGGAAAGTGGGCTTCTATCGTGCCTCGCTCCAGTATGTGTCCCGCCCTCCGTAATGAATTCTCCCTCCCTTGAGGCTGCGAAGGGGAAGGGCTTGGTCCTTACCACCCCCACGCAGAGGCTTCCTGTCGGCTGGCCGTTTAGGGAGGCTGGATGAAGGGCCGGGGCTGTCTTCTTCCTGTGTGGAGGGCAGATGAGGCTCAAATATGAGTACGTTCTACCTGACTAGGAGGCTGGTGTGTCTCCTCGGTGGCTCACCTGAGGTTTCCTGCTGTGGCCTCGGTAGCTTTTCCCCTCCTGCAGGCTGTCCCACATTTCAATCTTCCTCCTCCGTTTCTCTTCCTCGAGCTGAGGGGGGAGAAAGACCGGAGCTCACCATTCGTCCCCTCACTGAGTGTGGAAGGGAGATGGGTGGTGAGGTTGGGAAGAGGGGTGTGTACCTTGATGGGGTCGACCAGATGTCCCAGCAAAAAAAAAAAAATTACAGGGATGGGTGGTGGATCCAGCTTAGAGCGACCAGTAGTCCCCAAGCAACCCCTCTACCCCAATGTATCCATCCAGTGTCCAGTGGCGGGGTTTACAGGAAGGTAAAATGAAATCTGTGCAAAAGCATGCCGGGAACAGCAGGAATAATGCCATTTGGGACAGTGGGCCCAGTGTTGTTTTTGAGTGCGTGTGTGTGTGTTAAACTTTTTTTTTATACTAGGGGCCCCAGTGCATGGCAAACTGGGTGGGGAGGCAAGGCCAAGGTCTGCTGGCAGCTACTGGGCGTTTGTAACCTGCTCTGGTTCTGCCGATGCCCACCATGGTCAGCTAAACATAATATTCCACCGTTCAGTCTATTTGCATATTAGCCTTTTATTAGTGTGGTGTAATAAAACACACTAATAGGCTTTTTTTTATAAGGAGACCCCTTGTGCGATTTCCTATTGGGGGGAAAATGTCTTATCTTTTTTGCTTCTCCTAATGCCTGCCTGTAATACCACTGCCTTCCATGATTTTTTTTTTTTTTTAAACCTCTATGCTTAAAATTAGTCACAAAAAGGTGCCAGTAGTAAATTATTGGTTACTGGAACGTGGGCAGTCTCACTCTGGGTTCCAGCCAAGCTGGATGATGTGCAGCAACAAAAGCCGCCAGGAGGACCCACTGGGCTGCTGTTCTACAGGCTTGGGGGTTGGCAGAAACCTCTGCGCTGGAACGAATGAACAGTCCAGTCTGCATTTCCTTTTGTTGGGACAGACTGGGTCATATAATACAGCTTGGTCCTCCATCCTTGGTTCTTCCTTTCCCCTCTCCTAGGATCCCCAGCAAATGTTTCAAAATGCCGGGCTGAGCCCATCACTGCTCTCCTTGAAGAGAGGCCCAGCGGGCCGGGGCACCTGAGACACGCAGCTTGAATCAGAACGTGTGCTCTGTCTGCTGCCGTGACACCCGCCACACGCGGACGGTGGCTGAAATCCTGCTGGGAGGGCCGCTAAGCAGCAAAAACCCAAGAACAAGACATCCCCGGAACAAACCGCACGAGGAGAGCGTTGCCCTCGGCTGACAAGATGCCCCGAATCCCTTACTCCCAGGACCCACCCTGTGCACACAGGGTTCACCCACTAAGCCTCAGACCTCGTGCTAGAGGGCGGAGCAGCCCTACCTGTCGTAGTTTCTCCTTGTGCCTTTCGACTTGGGCATTTAACTCCTCCTGCATCTTCAGGCGCGCGGCCGCTACAGCCTCCTGCCGCCTCACCACCTCCTCAGGGGCTGCGAGGAGAGAAGAGTGAGGGGAGGTGAAGCCCCTTGTGTGCCACTCAAACTCTCCACAGTCCACACGATTATAAAGACGTGGGACCCTGTGCATCTGTTTTGGCTGTTTCCAGGGGAGGAGGCTGCCCCACGGCACCGGAAACCTCCCAGAGATGCAGACTTCTGACCCCCCCAAACCCCTCCCAATTCAGAAAGAGCTGGAGAGGCCCAGCCTGAAATGTACGTGCTCTGACAGACACACGCGGCTGTCAGTCCATAGCCGGGATGCCTCCCAGCACCCAGTGCCTA
>PVJC01052382.1:0-11157 GCA_004026665.1 Murina feae
CCCCTAGTAGATCTAGTATCTCCTGACACCATAAGGAGTTATTATTACTGACTATATTCTCTGTGCTATACTTACATCCCATGACTATTCTGTAACTACCAATTCGTACTTAATCCCTTCACCTTTCTACCTAGCCCTCAAGCCCCCTCTCCTCAGACAACCAACAAAATGTTATCTGTATCTATGAGTCTGTTCTTGTTCTGTTTGTCTGTCTTGTTCTTGTTTTTTAGATGTCACATATAAATGAAATATGGTATTTGCCTTTGTCTGACTTATTTCATTCAGTATAGTACTCTCTATTTCCATCCATGTTGTTGCAAATGGCAATATTTCTTTTTTTTAATGGCTGAATCATATTCTATTGTTTGTATGTACACACACACACACACACACACACACACACACACACACACACTAGAGGCCCATTGCACAAAATTCATGCACTGGAGGGAGGGGGTTCCTCAGCCCATCCTGCCCCCTCTCACATATGGGGAGCTCTCACGGGATGTCCTACTGATGGCTTAGGCCCAATCCCTGCTCCCCATGTGGGAGGTGACCAGACTAATCAGGGGAAGCCACCAGCCCCATCAACCCACTGCTACAGCCACTGCCAGTCATTGCAGCCACCAAGGTGTTTTTATTAACACGGACTCCAGTCCCTTCACCATGAAAAAAATGACAACTTTCTTTAGGTATTTTCAAGATGTGTCTTTCATAGGATATGACAGTTCTTTCTTTCTTTTTCTTTTTTTATTCCTCACTTAAGATATGTTTCCATTGATTTTTAGAAAATGTGGAAGAGAAGGGAAAAAAAGAGGGAAACATCAAAGTGAGAGGAACACTTCGATTGGCTGCCTCTTGCATGAGCCCTGACCTGGGCCCCAGCCAGGGAGAAGCCTGCAACCTAGGTACATGCCCTTGATCAGAGTTGAACCCAGACCCTGCAGTCAGCAGGCTGAGGCATTTGCACTGAGCCAAACTGGCTAGGGCAGGATATGGCATTTCTGAACTCTCCAGCAGTGGACCTTCATTTTTTTTCTCCAGGAGAAAAACCCTTTTTGGATTCTTATTACCCAAGTTACTAAGAATATTACCAGTGGCATACAGGGGGCTTAGCCAATGAGCATTTAGAAAAGGTGTTTCTGCCCTAACTGGTTTGGCTCGGTGGGTAGAGCATCGGCCCTCGGACTGAAGGGTCCCAGGTTCAATTCCAATCAAGGGCATGTGCCTTGGTTGTGAGCACAGCCCCAGTGGGGAGTGTGCAGGAGGCAGCTTATCATTGTTTCCCTCTCATTGATGTTTCTAACTCTCTATTCCTCTCCTTTCCGCTCTGTAAAAAATCAGTAAAATTTTAAAAAAGAAAAAAGAAAAGGTGTTTCCTCTGTAGTTCACTCCCATCATCGGCTCCACCTCTGCCCCTCTAATCCCAGCTCCACCCCTGCCCAGGCCTGTAGCTTCTGGGCTAGTATGCAAGCTTGGGCAAAAGATCCCCAAACCCCTGCAATCCCCAGCTCTGTCCCTACACAGGCCTGTAGCCTCTGGCCTAGGATGTGGGCCTCGGCAAAAAACCCCACAACCCCTGCGATGGCTGGCTGCACCCGTTCCCAGGCCGGGGTTCTCTGCCCAAGTCTGCAGACCTCTGAACTCACGCGATGGCCAGCTCTGCCTCTTCCCAGGCCAGGGGTCTCTAACTGAGGCTGCAGGCCTGGGAAGAAGACCCCCCCCCCTAATCTCTGCGATCACTGGCTCTGCCCCTTCCCAAGTTCCTGCGATTGATGGCTCTGCCCCTCGGCCCCCTTGCCTCCCTGACCACATGCCTGGCTAATAGGCCTGGCTACTTCAGGTGCGCGGGGCTGAGGTGGACTGGGCGACGCCATCTTAGTTGAATTAATTTGCATATTTGCTCCTGATTAGTGGGTGGGGGTGACTTGTGGGTGTAATGGAGTGAGGGCCAATTTGCATATTACTCTTTTATTAGATTAGATACCACTTCTTTATTCATTCATCTATTTTTTTTAATCCTCACCTGAGGATATTTTTCCATTGATTTTTAGGGAGAGTAGCAGAGAAAAGGGAAGTCAGAGAGAAATATTATGAGAGAGAAATGCTTTGAGTGGTTGCCTCCTGTGTGAGTCCCAACCAGGGCCTAGGCCAGCAAGGAGCCTGCAGCCAAGATATGTGTCCTTTATTGGAATGGACCCGGGATCTTTTGGTCCACAGGCTAATGTTCTATCCACTGAGCCAAACCAGCTAGGACTATATGACTTTTTGATTTTGTGTTTTGAGTTTCTTCAGATAATACCCAAAAGTGAAACTGCAGGGTCCTTCTTTGTCTCTTGTTATATAGCCTTAGCTTTTTTAAAAAAATAAATTTTTATTGTTCATATTATTACAGATGTTCCTTTTTTTAACCCCCATAGTTCCCCTCCACCTGGTTCCCCACCCCCCGTGCCCTTACCCCCACCACTGTCTTCACCCATAGATGTAAGATTTTTGTCCAGTCTCTTCCCATACCCGACACACCCCATTCCCCTGAGAATTGTCAGTCCATTCCCTTTCTATGCCCTTACTGCTATTCTATTCACCAGTATATTCTGTTCATCAGATATTTCTATTGATTTAATTGTTATATTCACTGGTTGATAGATAAGTATTTGTTGTCACTTTGTTGTTCATAATTTTTATTTTTACCTTTTTCTTCTTCTTCCTCTTCTTACAGAATACCTTTCAGCATTTCATAGAATCCTAGTTTGGTGGTGGTGAACTCCTTTAGCTTTTTCTTGTCTGTGATGCTCTTTATCTGACCATTAATTTTACATGATAGCTTTGCTGGCTAGAGTTGTCTTGATTGTAAGTTCTTGCTATTCATCACTTTGAATATTTCTTGCCAGTTCCTTCTGACCTGCATGGTTTCTGTTGAGAAATCAGCTGATAGTCGTATGGGTACTCCCTTGTAGGTAACCAACTGCTTTTCTCTTGCTTTTAAGATTCTCTCTTTGTCTTTTGCCCTTGGCATTTTAATTATGATGTGTCTTGGTGTAGTTCTCCTTGGATTCCATTTGTTTGGGATTCTCTGTGCTTCCTGAACTTGTAAGTCCACTTCTTTCACCAGGTGAGGGAAGTTTTCTGTCATTATTTCTTTAAATAGGCTTTCAGTATCTTGCTATCTCTCTTCTTCTGGCACCCTTATAATTCTGATGTTGGTACGCTTGAAGTTGTTCCAGAGGCTCCTTACATTATCTTCATATTTTTGGATTCTTTTTATTTTTGCTTTTCTAGTTGGGTGTCTTTTCCTTTTTTGTATTTCATATCTTTGACTTGATTCTTGATATCCTCTAGTCTGCTGTTGGATCTCTGTATAATATTCTTTATTTCAGTCAGTGTATGCTTAATTTCTGATTGGTCTTTTCCCATTTCTTTGGTATTCTCATTAAGATCTTTAAAGGTCTCACTTAGTTCCTCGGAAGTTCGTAGAAGATTCTTGAGTAGCTTTATAACTGTGGTTTTGAACTCTATATCCAGTCCTTTGATTTCCTCCTTTTCTTTCATTTGTGCTCTGTTTCTTTGTGTCCACATTTTGGCTGCTTCCCTGCATTGATAGAATGGCTTTCTGTGCTAGGTGTCCTATAGGGCCCAGTGATTCAGCCTCACCTTGGGTGGGCACTCTTGGTGTATGCCTTTGAAGGCTGGGTGGACAGTCTTGTTGTAGTTAAGTCTTGATTGCTGTTGTTATCACTGAAAGGAAATGACCTCCAGGTCTTTCTCCTTGTTGTTTGGGGTTTGGAGTTTTTGGAGGTCTGTCCCAACTGCAATCTGGTAGGTCAGGCTTGTAGGGAGACAGGCTCACAGCTTGGATGGGGTTGTAAATTGGGTGGGGCGGGGTCTCAGAATCACTGGGGTTGAGCAACCCGTGATGGCTTCCCCTCAGCCAGCTCTGTGACTTTTCCACATTTTGATGTCTCCCCGCCCTGCTGTCTGCACGCCCCTGAGTCCCAGAGTCTCTGAGCTCCACATCAGTGATCGCTGCAAACAGCTCTGCTAGAACGCCACTGTCATCTTCTGCCCTGATGCCAGACTGCCCGCAACACATTCAGTGCAACCTTGGAGCTTGTGAACCCCTTCCAAGCTACAGACCCAGGTGTAGCAGCCACCACCGTTTGCCCGTGCCAAGTGCAAGTCTGTACCTCTCTGTTTTCGTGCCGGGAACTTCTACTCAGTCTCAATGCACTCCTCTTGCCTTCTAGTTGTAAAGCTTCCACTCCCTTGGTTCTGGAGGATGGCCACTTAGCTTTATAGTTGTACTAGGGGCCCGGTGCACAAACATTTGTGCACTCGGGAGGTCCCTCAGGCCAGTCTGGGACCCCTCACATTCTGGGACCCCTCAGGGGATGTCTACCTGCTGGCATTCTTGGCCAAGCCCCCCAGTGGGGACCCTCACCCCATCGGGGTGTGGCCAGTCTGGGTGACAGCTGAGGGCTGTTTTCAGGCTGCCCACAGTCCCTTCAGGTTTTGGGTCCTTACTGGGGTGCCTGGGCAGCCTGGGTGAGAAGCTGAGGGGCATTTTCAGGCTGCCTGCCCACAGTCCCTTCAGGTTTTGGGTCCCTACTGGGGTACCTGACCAGCCTGGGTGCGGGGTTGAGAGTCATTTTCAGGCTGCCCACAGCTCCTATTGATCCAACGTCCCAGCAAGACTGGCTGGAATCAGGTATCTGGGGTTTATTTATCTTCTATAATTGAAAAACTGTTGCTTTAAGCCCAGGCCTAGGCAGGTAATGAACTCTCCTGTTTGCTTCAGCTCCATCGCTTCTATAATTGAAACAATGTTGTTTTAGTAGAGGCCCAGCCGGATTAGGCAGACAGTTTACTCCTGGTGCAATGGAAGCTTCCTGTTTGCTCTAGCTCTGTGGCTGCCGGCCTCCATCTTGGCTGGGTTAATTTTCATACAGCTGCTCTGATTGGCTGGTGGGCATGGCTTAGGTGTCCCAGAGAAATGATCAATTTCAATATCACTCTTTCATTAGATTAGATTTTTTTAATGTGGTTGTGGGAGGCTGCACATTCAGGTGTATACCTTATGCCACCATCTTGGTTCTTTTTTCTAGGCTTAATTTTAAACTCTGTTTTGTCTGGAATGAGTATTGCTACCTCAACTTCTTGTTTTATTTCATTTTCACAGAATATCTTTTTCCATACATTTACTTTTAGTCTATGTGTGTCTTATGTTCTGAAGTGAGTCTCTTGTAGAAAGCATATGGAAGGGTCTTGTTTTCTTATCCATTCAGTCACTGTCTGTCTTTTGATTAGAGCATTTAATCCATTTTCATTTAAAGTAATTGATAGATGTGTATTTATTGCCATTTTATCATTCATATTCTTTATCTGTTTCTTTCTTTTCATTTCAGACTGATTCTTTTTATGGTTTCCACTTGTGTTTGTTTGCTTTATGCTACTGAAATTATAAGTTCCTTGAGCATCCTTATAACCATTACTTTGAATTCTGTATTTATTCATTTGTCTGCCTTGCCTTCATTGCATTTATTTCTTTTTCTGGACATTTCTCCTGTTCTTTTATTTGGGACCTGTTTCTTTGTCTCCTCATTTTGGCTGCTTCTCTGTGTTTCCTTCTATGTCGTAGGTAGAGCTACTAGGACTCCTGGTTTCAGTAGAGTGGCTTTATGTAACAGGTGTTCTGTAGGACCTAGTGGCCAACCTCCACAATAACTTGAGCCTGGGGCTCCAGGTGTCCCCCTCCCCCATGTGAGCTCTGTGTACCCTTCTGTTGTAGTTGAGCCTTTCTTACTGTTGGCACCTCACTAAGAAGGATTGACCTCCAGACCTATTGGATGGGAGGACCAGATTCGGCAATAGTGGAAGAGCTACTGTGTAGCAGCTAAACTCAACAGAGCAAAACTTAACTTCATTGGGGCTTTGGTGCCCACCAAGTCAACTCCTTGATGGAGTCACTTATGAAGGTGGTTGGGTTGTTATCCAGTGTTACCAGAAGCTGTCTACTGGGTGCACTGGCTCTGGGGCCTCCCAGGAGTTGCAGGCCAAGGTCAGCCACTGCCTGTCCCCTGCCCAGGGCCACTTGTCAAAAGCTACAAAGCTGTCTGAAATGGCTGCTACTTGTGTGAGGCTTGGAGGTGTCCAGGAGAAGCCAAGTTGCAAACTGCTGCTGTCTGCTTCTAGTTTGGGGCCTGGGGCCACTTAGCAAGACATATAGGATACCCGGAGGCCAGATGCTACTTATTTGAAAGATTTAAGGAAAGTCCAAATCATGATCCGGGAGAGAACATTTGTATGGGAAACCACTAGAAGTGGCTTAGATGGGCCCCATGTTGGGTGGGACAGCACCTCAGGAAATCACCAGGGTGAGAAAGAACAGGGTTGACTGGGATGATGGAGACTCAGATATGGCTCCCACCTGCTGGCTTTGTGGGGGAGGGTCCAAAAAAGGAGGAGTTGCCTTTGGCAGCACTTCTGTCTGGGAGAAAGCTGCCTCTTCAGCTCTCATATGGGTGCCAGACAATCAGTTCTTTCCTCTATGTCCCTGCTGCCCCAACATTGGAGCGCAGAGCGAGTGAATCCATTGGTCGGTCCTTTTAAAAGGAATATCTGGGACTCCAACAGCCCTCCACCTCACTCAGCTGCAATCCCCACTGGTTTTTACATCTAGAACTTATGGAGCTTTCTCTTCCTGTTACTGGAATCTGGGGTTATGGTGCCTGGTGTGGGTCTGGGACCCCTCACTCCTCAGGGAGATCTCCACATCTGAGATGTCCCTCATGGTTTTTGTTCATCACAAGTAGGTGGGGCACAAGCCTGTTCCACGTCTCTGTCCCTCTTACCAGTCTCAATATAGCTTCTTCTGTATCTCCTTAGTTGCTGGACTTCTGTTCAGGTAAACTTCAGGTGGTTCTGAATCAGTGGTTCTCAACCTTCCTAAGGCCATGACCCTTTCATACAGTTCTTCATGTTGTGGTGACCCCCAACCATGAAATTGTTTTTGTTGCTACTTCATAACTATAATTTTTCTACTGTTATGAATTGTAATGTAAATATCTTATATGCAGGATGTATTTAGGTGACCCCTATGAAAAGGTCTTTCGACCCCCAAAGGGGTCGAGACCCACAGATTGATAACCGTTCTTCTGAATGATGGCTGTTCTGCAGTTTAATTGTAATTTTGCTGTGTTGTGGGAGGATTTGATCCCAACTTCTATGATCTTTTTTAAAATGTATTTTATTGATTTTTTACAGAGAGGAAGGGAGAGGGACAGAGAGTTAGAAACATCAATGGGAGAGAAACATTGATCAGCTGCCTCTTTCACACCCTCTACTGGGATGTGCCTGCAACCCAAGTACATGTCCGTGACTGGAATTGAACTTGGGACCTTTCAGTCTCCAGGCCGACACTCTATCCACTAAGCCAAACTGGTCAGGGTCAACTTCTATGATCTTGATGCAAATCGCAGCTCCACCACTTTACCACCCATCGGTCCTGGGCAACTTTCTCAACCCCCAAAGCCTTTGCTGTCAACTGTGGACATGGAGGTGAGCACTCCAGGCCCTGCTGCATGGAGTGGCTGTGCAGATTCAATGAGGGAGACAAGACAGAAAGCTGGGTGGGGCCTGGCCTGGTTTGTGAGGAGGGGAGCTCGCCATGTGCAGTCAGAATCATGGGTCGCCCATCCATTTGCCCATGAGGCTCAGTGGCCTCAGCACTTATTAGGTCCCTGATGTGTGTTTCACTACAAGGGAGACAAACAGCTATGGTTGTAGCTGCCACAAGGGAATGTGCACTGACTGGGATTTGGACCAGAGGGGTGTCAGATGCTGGAAGATGCCCCCTTGGGTGAACAGAATTGAGCTACTTCCTAGAGCTTGGAGTTAGTGAGAATGGGCTGGAGGGAGATGCTCCTGTCCCTTCCCCATCAGGCTTGGGCCCTGGGTCATCCAGTGCTGGTTGCCCTCGGTGGATAAGAATGAATCCCATGGACTTCAAGGCTCAGCTAAATCTTCAGCTTCCTGAAATTTAGTCCTGACCAGTGACCCCTTCAGGAAACTGGGGACCCAGAGCAGGAGTGTAGCAGGACTGGGTAACTCCTCTTTCTCCACAGGAGTTGTTCAAGAAGCTGCTGCTCCACCAGTGCCTGGGCTCTGTCCGTTACCAGAGGACCAATCCTGGCAAAGAGCATGTGGCCTCCATTGTCAGTGTCACTGTCAGACAATTCAATCATGTCGCCACCTCTGTGATCACCACCTGCTTTGGGGACTCAAGCATGATGGCCCAGGACAGGACCAAAGTGGTGGAGCACTGGATTAAGGTGGCCAAGGTGTGTTAGGGGAGGCCCAGCAGCGTTCCTATGCAGAGCCTTGATAAATGCCTCCACTGCTTGGTCAGCTCTGAGGACTGAGGTCTGAGGTTGGAGCCCCAGCACAGCTCTTAGTCCTTTCTGCCACGGGTTTTTAGACCTTGATGTCCAGGTCCCCATGGTGGGAGGCTCACTTCCTACCTGGCTCCTTTCTTGGGTTAAGCTGGGATCCTCCTCACTCTGAGAGTTGGCCTTTGGGTACTAAACGTGCCCACCCTGAACAAAAGTCCCATCAGGAGGCGGTGTGATTCAAGGGTGATTGAAGCTACAGCTGCAACTCCCACCTCACAGCCCAGGTCTCCCCTTCCAGAGGAGTACAGAAACCTAAGGAACTTCTCCTCCCTACATGCCATACTGGCCGCTCTGCAGAGCATGTCTGTCCATCGTCTCAAGGAAACGTGAGGGAAAGTTTCCTGGTATGGAGACTGCTCCCATCAAAGAAGGCATGGGGTGGTGTCACCCATTTGTCTTCAAATGTCCTCTCATCTCCTGGGAGACACCAACCCTGGGGACAGGGACTGGGCTGGTGGGCAGGGTCTTTAAGGCTCCCTGGACCTCAGGCCACTAACTCTGCTTCAGAAGTCAGAGCTGCTCCATAGATATGGGAAAGGGGCCCAGGTGACCAACATGCGAGCCCTGCCCTGGTCCCAGGGACACCTTGCTCAGAGGAACCCTGAGAAAACCCTCACTAAGACAGTTTGAAACATGACATTGTCAACAGGAATTTGCCTGGTCTCCCCCATTTTTCCTCTTTCCATGCCCTCAGGAGGCACACAGTTACACTGAATCAAGTCTGTGAGAAAGACAACTCACTGAGCAGGGAACAGCTAATCGAGGTAGAGCGAGCCTGGAGGTCTGCAGAGAGGAGGGGGTGAGGGAAGGGGGAACTGCACAGGATGTGGCTTTGGTAGTTTGTCACTTAAAGATTCTCTGAAAATTTCCCCCATCTCGGTCCCTATTACCAGGAAGAGGGATCTGTTTGGTCCATGGGCAGGTAGGGATGGGGGTTGTTTCAAGGGCAGGAGGCCCCGGTCATGGCACACAGGGTGGTGACCAAGTTGTTCCAGGACGGGGTGCAGAGCTGGCACTTTGATCGGGTCTCTGGCTTCCATGCTGGTCCCTCCCAATTGCACTTAGCTTCTTCCAGGCTGTAGGGTGAATGGGTGGGTGGGAGAGATTTTTTCCCCAAACCAGCCCAGCTTGTCCTCAGGATGCCAGGGCCCTGATGCCACTTCTGTCTTCAACACACCAAGATGGGCCCTGCAGCGGATTCCCACGAGAAAGGGGAATAACAGGGCTGCTTGGCCTCAGGTCCCACTGGCTGCACCAGAGACAGAGAGGTGTGCTCCCTGAGACTTCCCATTGAGCCCCTAGAGCACTCGCTGCCAGTCATTCTCCTCTTGATTGACAGGGAGGAGTGACCATCCCATGCTGCAGACCCCACAGAGTAGTCATGAGTTCAGGGGAGAAAAGGACTGTGAAGAGCACTCTGCCCTGTCCTACCTAGAGGGCTGAGGGCAAGAAAAGTGATGAAAGGAATGACACTGAGTCCCCAGGAGAACCTGTGAGCTAGGTGGGCATCTCCCACTTTCCAAAGGAATGAGCGGGTCAGGGAGGCCAGGCCCAGGTCCAAGCTCACACACAGTGAGTGAGTGTTGAGGCTGGGATGCATCCAGAATCAGAGCATGCTGGAGTCTGGGTGGCACTGGTACCAGCTGACTTGGGTCAGAGGTCCAGGGAGTTAAGTCAGGGTTGATGGGGACATGGAGTGAGGTGAGCATGACCTCAGTGATCCGGTCCTCCACTCAAGGAGGAACAGTCCTCGGGGTTTGAACTCCAATATTGAATATCTGAGGATCCAAGAAGCGGCTGCAAAAGATGGTTAGTGAGCCTGTCTGGGAACGCTCCAGGATCAGAGGAGAGGGGGCCTGTGCTCTCAGCTGGAGGTTTCCAAGTCAAGAATGGGAGGCCTTCCTCCTCCATGCCTGCCTCCTGTTCCACAGAACCTGAAACCCTCCCTTAGAAGTGATCAAGGGAAAAGCTTGGAAGAAGTCTGTGCAGGATGCATATGGGTTTGGAGCTGATCCAGGACCACTGACCCTGTGATTTGCCAAAAGGAGGTCCTGGAGGGTTACCAAGAGTAGTTCCAGAAGATGAAGGGACAATTGAGTAGAGGCGCTAAGGGTCCTAGGCTGCTCCACATGGGAACCTCAGGAGTCTGAGGGTGGGAGGCTTTCAGGGTATAGAATGGGGACACCTGAGAGCAGGGGCTCATCCCACCCTCACCCTGTTTGTTCAGTGTGTTCTCTACCTTGGAAAATACCTGAAAGTCCTGAAGATGCTGTACACTCGAATGGAGGATATTCTGGAGGTGGGTGACCTGAGGCCTGAGTTAGGGTGACCAGGATTAGCCTTTGGGGACAGAGAGACCCAGTACTGAGCCCTGACTTCTCAACACAGCCTCCCCTGGGTCTTGAGGCATCATGACCATCATAGTGATCCATGTCCCCCTTCCTCTAGAGCCCAGAGCCTAACCTGGGTTCTAGACCTGTCTTTTCCTGTTTTCCACCCCCTCCTGGGAACTGGCAGTTGTGAATCATGAGAAGGGTGGGCATAGGGGGCTAGTCCTGGCCAGGAGGCTCTTTCTGATGGACTTTGGCTGTCTGCCTTCCAGGGGAATCAGATTAACCTAGAAAAAAAGGAGAAGGTCAACAGCTGTGGCCCCTCCTGGGGGAAGGAGGAGGGGAGTGGCAATCAGAGATGCCCTGGCCAGCACACTCCT